>CM047814.1:98922558-99051154 GCA_026214975.1 Gentiana macrophylla | reverse complement strand
TTGTAATTTATGAATTTAATGGAAGAACAAATTGCTCGTAAATTCATATAAATCTCATTATTATAAACATTAATCAATAATGATAGAGTGAGTAGTGATAGATCGGAAAAAAATTTATCCAACAACCGTTATAAGTATTTTATATCAAGTGACATGTATTATATCAGTGCTCATTCTTTGTTTCTTTCACATAATAATGACGTATAATGTTAAAAAAAGTATCAAAATGTATTACATATATTATTACAGCATCATAAAATTCATTATAAAGGTTCTAAAAATAAAATAATAATAATAAGAGATGTTAGATGTAAATTCATTCTATTATCAGCAACCAAAAACTTAGTACCAGCATTTTTTTTAAATTTTTTTTTAAATTTCTATCCTTTGGAATCACTACTTCAAGACAACGAGTACTTACCAACAAACTTTGCCTTTAAAGCACGGCAACTGTGACCAGAAAAAAAATATATATAGAAACTAATTTAAGTACTCCATTAGTATTAAAATATAAGGTTATTTGGTTCCGACTAATAATATAAAGTCTTTTAAAATATCAATACATTATTTATTATTTTTTCGTCATCTACATAATTTGTTAGTATCTATTCATCAATATTCATTACTTTATAATAATTATGTTATTGGTAGTCAAAAAATATTTTAAACTTTGGTCTTTAAAATTTGTGATATTTAACTGTTTTTTAAAACTGTGTGAAAACTTTAATATAAAAATTATATATATTTGATACAAAGGGAGTAAAATGCACTCGCACCAGCCACCACTGAAGTGATCTATACACCTTGATGATTAGATGTGTGATAAATTGATCATGATATATGATTAAGTGATTGATAATGTCTTATTATAATTTTTTTTAGAGGTGTCATAATATAGTTAATGGTCTAAAAATTTATTGTTTTGATTTTTGTGACATAATATTTTGGTCATAATTAATATTTCTCTCTGATAAATATTTTTGTCACACTTCTAATTATTATGATATGGAACACATTTTCCCTATTGGTCACATCAATTGTTATGATAACAAGATGTGTTGAAACTTGAAAGTAATTTCCTTATTTCACTATTATTCTTATTATACATAACATTTTATTTTTTGAAGCGAAAACGATCTGTATTACTTCGCGATTTTTTTCATTCCAAAGCGAATTCAAACGATCATTTGTTGGATTATGACTTAGTGTTAACCATGGCCAAATCATACCTTATCGGTCACATTTATTTTGTTTGACACAATATTGGATCTAAGCTAAATATCTTAGCGTATTCATCAAATAAAAATAAAGAAGAACTAATATAAATATCTGTACGGAAAAACATTCACTTTATATTCCTAAAAATATTAGCTTTGGGGTTGGGGTGTTCATTATTGGCTTTGTTCGGGTTTTAAGTAGTTTGACAACCAACCAAAACATTTTGTTTTGTAAAACATGAAAGCTAATTATATTAAATTCGTTTTGATTGAGTTTGATTTTTTATTTTGTAGTTTGATTTCACACGATTTTGTCGTTCTATACTAAAAAACTTAATTAAAATCTACATCCGTTCATAATATAAGTCATCCTCTGACTTTTCACCTGTCTCCATAATATAAGTCATTCTACATTCACCGTCGCAACATTTATTCTTTCTTTCTCTATCTTACCCACTAATTTATTATGAATTCAAATAACTTTTCATTACTTAACAACTATTGTATTAATGATAGTCAGGGTATTTTAGACATTAACCTTCAAATTAATGACATTCAACCATTCGCTTGTCTGTGTGAAAACTCACGGGATGAAACATATTTTAAGGCCGGAGGTAGTATAAAGTATCTCCCTTGCTTTGGGGTTAGCGTAGGGTGTTGTATTCTTTTTTATAAACTGAATTTTCTCACATTGAGTTTACTACTTATAGGTTTTAAGGACGCAAAATTGTGCTTCATCAACTGTTGGTGATTTAAGTATAACTATGTCCATTTGTGTAATTAAGGGTTTGGCTCAAAGATGGGTGAACTCGAACACTCTGTTGTGGGTTTGGAGTGCAGTGCACACTCATATAAAGTGTTCTGAGTTTACGGATATAAATGATCAGTATAGTTAGAAAAACAACTCAAAGACACAAAAATTCGGTTTGGAAAAAGCGAGCGAGCGACAGCGACGCTGTGCCGCAGTGCCCGCTTTGTCAAGTTACATCAAGGCAAAATGTTGATCGAAAAGTTTCTCGGTTTTACGGTTCACACAGCGCCCCTTTGTGACCCGATTTTGCGAATTGTTGTGTCTTTTCATTGGTTTTCAATTTGTTTTTTTCCATATAACACCTTTCCAAAAAGTGTCTAAATGTAAACGTTTTAACTAACATATGAGATCATTTTGAGAGCATAGAATAAATATATTCAAGTTCTTCTTCATCTTTGAGAGTCAATAACTTCTTACAAAACTCCATTAGTAATCTTTTCTTTTGGTGCCAAAAAGTGAAAGCGTAATCTTATCTCACAAGTAGTATTCGTGAAACCGGGGCGTCGTATAAGGGTGAATAACTTTTGTAGGAAAGTGTTCTACACGATTCTACGTCATATCAAGTTTATCTGAGTTCCTGCGTTTTGTTGACATTGTTGTTCCCTCGAAAGCCCATATTTCTACAACAATCAACGTATTTTGGTATAAGAGAGATTCAAACCTTAATTATATCATCTTATTAATAAAAGGTTTTGTTTATTACAAAAACAAAAAGAGAAAGAAAAGCTGCCCCCATGGCCCAAATGAACTCCTCAACTTAGATCCTCAAAATGGAGATAATTCGACAAATATCATCAAAGGCATTATATAAAATACACGAACAACGAGCCTTCCAAATCTGATGCATAGTAGCACTGAGCACATAGAGTATATGCTACAAATTCCTATAATTCTAATATATATATATATAAAGAATAAAACTATCAACGTAATACATCAATCTTTGCATCAATAAAATTTTATAGTTCTTTGATTTTAGAATTTATAAGATCTTTTTCGTACGATTAAATGATATCAAAGACCCCAAGCACCTATGTGTTGATGCATATGAAGAGGCAACAACTTCAATTAGAATCGCCGTCTTGTGTGTCAAACATTTTCACCCGACACGCGCCCGACACGCTCGACACGCGTGTCGGAAGCGTGTCGCTTCGATTAAAATAATGTTAAATTAAATTTTGAATTCCAGGCGACGGTCCGACAGCGGCACGAGACGCAACACGGGGCACGCGGCGACAGCCTTGGCGACACGGCGGAGGCCACGGCGTGACACGCGTTGAGGGAGCACGCGAGACACGGCGGGACACGTTAGGGACAGGCGGGGACACGCGAGGACAGGCGCGGGACAAGTGCCGAGAGACACGCGCGAGCCGGCGGGACAGCGCAGCGAGACGGCGAGCGCGAGAGTGAGCGGCGGAGCAGCGTTAAGGCAACGCGAGAATCTGTCCGTCCTGCGAATTGGCGTCAACCTACGTCATGTTTTTAATAATATATATATTAATATACATATATATATATTAAAGCGTGTCGTGACGTGTCGTTATTGAATTGCAAATTAGCAGAATGCCAATGTGCCGTGTCAGGTAATAGTTGTCGTCTGGCAGATTAAGTGTCGTGTCCGTGCTTCATAGGTTGGTACATAACCAACTTTATTGTTGGACAAAATATGGATGAGTTTGGAATAATATATCTTATCAAGAAAAAAGCAAAAAAGAAACAAAACATATCCAACCATTTTATTCCTTCTTCTGTGTAATGGCATTTACCCTGCGTCTCTGCCTTAACTTATTCAAACCTTTCCCTCTCAATTGCTAATTCTATCATCTTCCAATATCTTTAGGGTACCCCCCCTCCTTTATTACTTCAAGGAGAATTTCGATTCAATTCCTTTCAAGAAGTCGGTTTCTTTGATTTTCGATGATAATAAATTCAACAAGCGTGAGCGATTTTGAGGTCAGTTTTATTTTGATATTTGACATATGAGGCTCGATTTCGAATTAGAGCTACCGGCCGACCATTCGCAAGTTATTTGAGCTATATTTCTGGATAATTTCGGTTCGGTTGGGTGAGTTGAGATTCTAGTGTATCGATATCGAAATTGAGGTAGAAATGTTGGCAATTTGAACAATTCTGCTGAAATTTGAGGTAGAATATTGGGAATTTGAATAATTTTTCGAGATGATGACGTGGCTTCGAAGCTAGAGGCAGCAGCCATTGTTAATCAATTAATGGGGAGCTTAAGATCTTCATCAATGAATAAAGAAGAGCAAATGACATTGTTTTTGGAGATGCGAAAACGCGAGCGGATGCGGAATAATCTGAATATCCTTCAAAACTCGAACGAGTTTGATGCCCCACTCGGTAAGACTCTTCTGGCTCAGTTTCAACATGAATTCATTTCCTTCATTCATATAATTCAGTGAATAGATATTTTCAATTGTATCAGTTTCTGTCGAATTGAGTGATTGGTTTTGTAGTTGAGTCGAGCTACTTCCACTTAGACTCGTAAAAGTGTTTTGATTTGATTTGTTGGTATTCTCTGGTTTGAGTTTGAACTCGAGTCGAGCAGCTCGAATGTTATATAGAAAATGAAGCCCATATGAGTTAACGGAGTTCAAGAGTCGAGTCGAGTCAAGTTCTATCTTTGACACTCGAGCCCGAGACAAGTTTCGAGCTGAATTTTTGCATGAAACTGAAGCACTAATGGACTACGGTAATATTGACTCGAATCGACTCAATTACACATGTAGAAAGGATGTTTCCCGGAAAATAAAATAGACATGCTTGTCTAATATGAGATTTTGTATTTGTATTATGTTAATTTGTTGACCCACGTCATTAACATTATTGATTTTTTTATTTTATTTTTTGGGGTCACATTTGAATCCTTTAATAATTTGGTCCCATTAGTAATAATTGGTAATTGGCCAAATAAGAAATCGTACCAATTTGTCTGTAGCTAGCTTGATAAATAATATTTGTCTATATATTGTTTTTTTTTTTAAACATGCAGGATCAAAGACAAGTCAGTGTCATTTGCCAATGTATAATAATGCCCATACAACATTGCCAAAAAATGATACTAATGAATTCCTCAATTCTCAGAATAGCAGAAATGATTATGACTGGTATATTCTTCAATCACTATTTCTTTGTTCTAATATTTTTATTTGTTTATTTATATGATTGCCATAGTCTAACGAGGTGAATCGGATTATTAAGTGAAATTACTCCGATACACAATTCAGCTAAGTTTTACGACATGATGAGTTGCTTGAATACTCTAATCGAGCGGTCTCAAGCTTCATAATCTAATGATCGAATATGTGATGATTATTTAATTTATTATGTATGCAAGATTTAATATTATAATATAAATCATTAAATATAAGTTTGAGTGGAGTAGTGAAACGAGTTGAGTTGGAACATGATATAGTTAATAGAAAGTAAATGAACTCTTTAAAGATAATCCAGCTCACGGGTTGAGCCGAGTGATTCGAGTAGCTAATGGGTCAAGTTGAATCTTGCGTTTTACAACTCGATTGAGTTTGAGTTGAGTTATTACAGTTTTAGGTTCATTATAATCAAACCATCCTGAAAGGGTTTTCTTTTTCTTTTTTCCATTTTCAGGCTAATGACACCTCCAGAAACTCCTATTTTCCCATCCGAGAACCGGAATCTCAGACAACGCTTATAAGTCTACTGCGGTCCACAAAAGACCAGCCACCGGAGCAGAAATCGAGGGTAAGAGGGATATTATAGGCCCATTTGGACATGAATTTATTTAGATTAATTCTTGTTCGATGAATGAATTTTGGTTGAAACGTTGTTCGGTGTGTACTAACATTGTCTAGTGTTTCTTGACATTGGTTAAAGATGGTGAAGCCCCAAGAGAAGCATGCAGCCAAATCCAACTTACCTGCCACTAGAAAACCAGCTTCATCTAACGGTGTAAATACCTCCATTACGGAATCTCACAAATCATCTTCATCCGTTGGATTGAGGCCTATAACACCGATCAGACGTCCATCTTTAAGCACGACATCATCTAGATCATCACAGCACTCTGATCCAAAATCAACAAGAACACCAACAAAGCCAGCATCTGCAACTACGACTAAATCTCGTTCCACCACTATACCCTCGTCTAAATCCACTGTCCCTCCCCCGAGATCATCTTCCCCTATCTCTAAGGCCACTGTCCCTCCAAGATCATTTTCCCCTATCTCTAAGGCCACTGTCCCTCCAAGATCATCCTCCCCTATCTCGAAAACCACTTCAAGGTCATTAACACCGTCCACAACACAGACTACACCGTCATCAAGGCCCACGTGCCCCAACTCGTGGGCCCGTGCTTACTACTACTACATGAAAAATCCAGCTCCTATTCGTTCTACTTCTCCCATTGTGAAACCGAGGCCTTTGAAGCCTACAGATATGCCTGGATTCTCTTCTGATGTACCCCGAATCTCACGCATCATTACCTGAAAGACTTAAATCAGCAAACAGAGGTAGGCCCGGAGTTCCAACTATCCGGTCTTCGTCTGTTGAACCCTTACCGAATGGAAAGGTTAGAAGACAATCATGCTCTCAGACAGAGGAACCGCTATACGCAGCTATGGCAGCTCGGTTCCTGCTTTAAATAGACTACATGCTAAAGCAAATGATAATGTTAGTCCAGTAATGGTGGGAACCAAAATGGTGGAAAGGTTGGTAAATATCTGGAAACTCGCGCCACCTAAGCAGGAGGATAAGAATTAAGCCAGCTGGGAAATCTTCACCGAGAGCTCTGGTTTTGGCAGAACACTGTCTAAGAAATCTCTGGACATGGCTATGAGGCATATGGTATGTACACTCTTAACTCATATGGTATGTACACCCCCTCTCGTTTTCTAATGGTTCTTTAATGGCATATACTGCAAAACAGGATATTAAGCGAAGCATTGCCGGTAACCTGCAGCCATTGATGTCAAATATTCCGGCATCATCTATGTACAGTGTAAGAACAGGGCCCGGAAGAAGCAAGGCAATAAACATGTCCGAATCTAACAAGCAGTAACTCTAGCTCGTGTGTCGGTGTGATCGAGAATAGTAATATCTTTGTGTAAATGTAAGAGAAACAGAGATGATAAATGTTACCAGTAACTGTGAAGGTGTTGTACGTATAAGTTAAGGGCTGCATATGAATTACTCAAACACCTTTCCAGTTTACAACAGTAAAATCATTACTTTATTTAAAAAAGGAAACATAACACCAACAATTAATCTAAAAAACCACACCAAAGTCGGGAAAATCCGAAACGAAAACCGAACCGGGTGTTTCATTCTTGTAAAGTAAAGCTGTAATCGATCAATCACCTGGAAATCAAAGTGCGCCGGCAGCGCATGTTTAATTAGATTCTCGGGCGGTTAATGCTTTTGCTGCAGGCGTGGTGGTAGTGGTTGCAGCCGCAGCAGACTTCGGTGGTTACGGTATAAGCGAGGAAAAGGGAGTCTGAGCATTAGGTGCAATGGTGTTATAAAATTGTGGAGACATAACAATGTCACCAGGACACTCATCGCAAAGAGTAGCAATTCGGACTGTATATGTCTGAGTAGTAGAAAGGCAATATTGGGTATCGGTGCATGTAAATACCACTAAATTCCCACATGTCTGACCATTGTTATATATGTCCCTTGTTACAAACACAAGCTCGTAATCACCATCCACATAGCAAGTTTGTGCTGCATATATACACGCAATCCATTGTCAAAACCACCTTTTCCAGAGTCGATTCTTGACAAGTTTAACAACCACGTCAATTAATAAAAGAAAAAAAAACCCGGAGAGAATACACTTACAGATGGTATCAAGAGTCCAACCACCCAATCCAGCCGTTTGGGCATCTGCAAATACTGCAATGCTCATAAAAATCATGACCATGAATGTTGGGATCATTGTTCTTCCTTTTTTACCCCCTTCTTCTTCTTCTTCTTCTTCTTCTTCTTATCTTCACTTTCTCCACTTGTTTATCTTTTAATGTTTTGTGATGGTTAAGATTGATCACTTTACTCTTGTTCTTATAGTCTCATAGCCCACCATTTAAAATTTTTAAATAATAGAAATTGTACAAAATCCAAGTTAATAAAAATATAAACCTATGTATGTATTCCAAAACTTGCTAGCTGCCAAGTCACAGCATCAAATACTCTTAACGGTATTTCAGAGTACCAAATACTATATTCTCAAAATTACAGCATCGATATGTATGGAACTGTCTTATGAATAATTAAGAGTTTAATGACAAGATGTTTACATTAACAACATTTGGCAGAAGTATGATCAAGGCCCGTATGCAGGACAAAACATATTTATCAGTCACTTTTAACTTTAGGCGGAGATTTCTCTGTGCAACCAATTTCTGTCACGTTTCTCTGTGGATCGTGAATTAGTCAGTAGCTTCTGCAACATTGTACTTACATGTATTTCTCTCGATTTCTCAGTTTTTTCTGGGATATTGTTAATCCGAACAATGTATAAGCGTATCAAAACGAAAAATGATCTATCGAGTATTTTTGTCATATACTCTGTACTTTATCATTTTTGTCAAGAACAGTTGATAGCATGACAGACAACCGATTCGATAGCATGCCCAAATTGAAGCAATCGTATGGACAAGGAAAATTTCATACATCGAGTCTTAATACTAGTAAGTTTAAAAGCAAAGGCTATCTAAAAGGGGTTATTTCTTATATGATAACCGATGATTTATCTGTAACACCGATGTCAATGTTATCGAGCATTTCTATGATGATGAATAAGTTTCAGGTTTCCCAGCTTGATTTGCTTCAAGAAGAGGCAACTAAAGTGTTGGTTCTGAAGAGGCTTTGGAGCTGTTGAGGGTCACTTTCGGTCAACTACTGTCCTCCTGACGTATTTCTTGGCAAAGATGAAACGCATGTCTAAGGCCATTTTCTAATCGAAATTCAGCACCCCAATAGCAGACAAACCGGGCGGAGAACCAAGGTGTTGCGCGTTATTCATCACAAACTACTTGGCCACCCCTTCATATATACCCTCTTATCCTCCCACCACCCATGTTCATAGCCATGATTAGAGTTAAAGCTGAAGAAATCTTGAAATGAAAGGTTCTAAATATGGATATTATGAGCTGATTAAATCTTGAAATGAAGGGTTCTAACTATGGATATTACAAAAGTATGTTTCCCATGTAATACGGTAACAACTGCCCGACTAATCTAGTGTTTGGCTCGGGTAGTAGTAGTGTCTACAAGAGTTTGACTCTTCCGAGCTCTTCCTCGGAGATAAAGTCCTGGCCCAGAGCTCTTTATCATGGCGCCTAATCACAAGATCATCGAACTTGTGACTTACCTAGATATTCTCAAACCACTAATGGCCACTAACAGCTTGAGCTAAGCTACAGAAAAACCACTAACGGCCACTAACTACTTTAGCTAAGCTAGGGCACTAACTACGGGGTAAGGATGTTACAAGTACAATTTACTAGACAGAATTATGAAGTAAGCAGCATCGCGAATATGGAGGCGAAACGATAACAATCAGGCAATTAAAGCAAACAGTAACATTAGATTAGAGTTTCTAAGCTTTTGCAAATCCAGAAATTATATTGAAACAGCTAAATCAATCTCACACAAGCAAAAACTTAGCTTATAGATTCATCAATCTCGATTTTAACAATCTGGCCGTCGTCGAATCGATCTTTTCTGGGCGGTCCCGGCGGTGCTGGAACCCTAGGTGGTCCTCTCCCTTTCTTCTTATCCTTCGGCCTCGCCTTCCATCACCACAGCCACAATTATCCATACATAAATTAGCATTATTTTCATCAAATAATCACGAAAAAATACATTGAATTGATACAGAAGCTAAATGTAGAACTCACATTTCCAAAAGAGTGATTGAACCGTTTTCCTTTGGCGGTCTTCCGATCACCTCTTCCACAATATACTGAAGCAATAAATCAATAAAACAATCAAACGAATTAATTAGACATATGAAAAGCGATTGGAGAAGATTATTTAATGGAGTGAACTTACTGGATGGTAGGGTGGAAGAAGAGGATAGCTGTAAAAATGGGATAGATAGAGAAGTTGCAAGTGAAGGAGCGGCGGCGAGAGATAGAGAACGACGGACAGAAAGAGTCGTCGACGGTGGTGCTGCTCCGATTGCTACTAATCCGGCCATTTCGAGCAGAGTTTAGTTACCCGTTGGCAACAGATAATGTCGTGTAAAACAGGTGAAGTCGTTCACGAACAACTCGATACTTAGCTCACGAAATGATCTTCTAAATTTGATTCAACCGAACTCGAGCTTTTCATTAAATTTAATGATGGAACTCAAACACTTGAACTTAACTCGAAATATTTACGAGTTTTATCCAACGTCATTATATTATATATAAAAAAATATTGTTGTTCTGAATTTTCTAATGAGCCGAACTCGGGCAATTCAAACCTTAACAAAACAAGCTGGACTAAAACAAAAGAAACGAAAATCATAAAAGGCAACCTGTACTACGACACTAAACAGAAAAACTTGTTAATAACAAATAACTTTGAAGTGTCCCAAGTGTGTGTTTTGACAAAAGGCTGATGCGGTGGCAAACCATACATTTTTGTTTTCATTTCCCCTCTTCTTCCAAGGAACCACCACCGGAAGATTGATTATCCACCCACGTGCCGCCGCAAACCACCACCGAATCAGAAAGTGCCTGTAAGATAAGGATACCTCTCTAACCAGAAAGACAACAAACGGAAGGAGGCGAAGGCAATCGGACATAACAACCAAACCGCCTACGATGCCGAGGCCAAAAGCGAGCGAACCCACCCCAAATCCAAACTGGATGACCATATATCTAGCCACCGCCACCACCACCACCACCACCACCATACAAGCCCGAAAACTTGCAGAGAAAATGTTAGAAGAGGGCTAATGCTCACCTTTTGGGTTGGAGCCAAAACCTCGATTAGCCTTAAAACAAAAGTTAAAAGATAAGAGACGTCTCAAAAAAGAAAATAAGAGACTCGGCGAGTTTTCTCCAAGCATTTACGCCGGAGAAGAGGGGATTAACTGGGAAGCTACCGTAGGGGACAAGAGAGTGGAAGATACAAGCTAAAGACCCTGATTCAGATCGATGTTGATAAATTAACTTGAATGTAGGGACGGAACTAGGTCTAGCTCATCCAGTTTTCATTTTCGGTACATGAAAAACATTATATAATTCAGTTTAACACGATTAATTTGTTTTAATTCAGTCACCCGATCATACATATATAGTCCATTTGCACACCCGACCAAAAATTCATGATTTCGTCACTGTTTTTACTCTAAAGATTTATCTTCTTTTACGATATGCTGTTACGGTACGTATGTTTTCATAAGGTAAAAAATAATGGGCACATTCCTTTTTGTATTTCATGCTAGAAACTATAGAAAGAATGAAAGCATGGGACAAACGTGAAATTTGCTGACTCGGACCATGAAGCATATGGCTAAGTAGTGAAATAACTAACGTGGCATACTTTGTTGGCAATAAACATCACTTACGTGGAGAGTGATATTCCCATATCATGTCCTCCTGACCAAATGCCAAAACAAATACATAAAATAATTATAAATATAAATATAAAACCCGGCAAATATGCTCTATTAAGTCCTAATTAACCCCTTAATTAATTATCAAACGATTCCATAATTATGGGACTATATAGTGATGCTTGCGTGTATTCAATGTCCTCAGTGAAAGTTTAAGAGAATTAAAATGGAAAGTTCCAACCATAATTTATTCGAGTATCCTATGTGGCATTTTTGTACTAATTCGTAACTTTAAGGAAAACAAAACAAAGATTACCTGGTGACATAGGAATCTTTGTTTGGGCTAATTGCTAGTTAAATTCTGGAATAATTAAGTTGTTCATTTATATAATATATATAAAGACGTTTCCTTTTTAAAACTATTAAAAGAATAATTATAGTAATATATAACGATAATGCCAGATCGTGTCAGTTGGTCGGTTTAGAATCTATTGTTTCCGTGCTTGGCATATTTGATCAGTTAACGAAAGAGCCTAATGCAAAAAAAATGCATGTTAATTGGGTCAAAAACTTTGTTAGAAATTACCTCATTCCCCTCTTGTGCTTGGGATTCAAAGAATAGTTGGGACACCAAGATCGAAAAGATTGAAAAATCATTCATTCAAACCATTGATGAAGGATTCCTTGAAAAGTTAAGAATCAGTAATCCGTTTTAGAAATCGACTGGATTCGGTCTTATACATACGCAAGGAAGGCAATCTCGCAGCTACAAAGTAAGAACTAAGGATATACAAACCAGAACCAACCCCAACGAAAAAGCAGAAAAAAAAAATTTTGATTGGAAAGTAATACGACCCCTAAACCCCCTAAGATTAGACTTGATCCCATATGAAGAACTAATGAACTCAATCACTAAATTGCCATTCTTCTTGATTTTACATTGAAGCCTACATCTTGTAGAGAGATTCAAATTGGATCAGTGATCGATTTCTAGGTGCTCGAACTATCTATGGTGTGTTGGGGATAAAAATTTGGATATTTATCGACAAGGAATACTAAAATCTTACTTTTTAAAATTAAACCTCTCCATTCTTTTTATTTTTTAATCTTTTTATTCTTAATAAATTGTTTCCTTTGTAGTCTTGATGAGTAAGGATGGTGACACAATAAAAATACAGTACTGCATAACACAGTTATAAACCACTGATTATAAAGTGAAATCTATTAATTTATATGAGACCGATAAAAATCAATAATATAAAATTATGTTGTGGCATTTTATTATACATAATTTATTGTAGCATAAATATTTATCAATCTTGAATAATCAGACCATGAAATCAGTCGATCATGAGGGGTAGAGTGCATGATAAGTTGTCTTTTTTCACGAACACAAAATTTTGTTTTTTTTTTTTTACTTTCAATTTTATGTGGCTTTTAAATTAAGAAGAGGACATGTATAATCTTAAAAGAAGTTCCATAATGACCAATTTTATTAGTAAAGAATTCGAATATAAAAATGATAAACTCACCGACATATACTGCTATATCCCACACGCCACCGCATCCCCCGAAAATGAATTGATTTTTATTTTAGGGAAAAAAAAAAGAAAAAAAAAACTTTATGAAATTATAAAAAAGGATAATAACATTTGTATTTTAGTAAAAAAGACAAAATATCTTCTATTAAGACAATTTTGCTCCTCTATTAAAAAAAACAACAAACAACAACACCTCACATGTATTTATAAGAGTATTTTTGTACTTCATATGTTTATTGTCTTTTTTACTAATTTTAATAATTTTTTTGTCATTTTCAACAACTCTCCCTTTATTTATTTTTTTAAGGTTCAATTTGTGATAAAAAAAAATGCTTTTGTGTATGTTTATGTGGACCAAGTCCATGCTTGCCTGCATCATCATCATCCATTTGAATGTTCATATGTGGCGATTCCAGAAATTTTATTTATTGAGGTAAATAAATTTTTTTTCAAAGTAAATATTTTTTAACGGGTTTGAAATATTTTTTATAGGTAAAATATAAAGTCTTATTATTTTTAGCGAGGTCCGCGGACCTCGTTTAAGATAAGATGGATCCGCCTACGATGTTCATCTTGAAAAGGTCCATAATGACCAATTTCTAGAACTTTTGCATGATATACAAGAGACTTCATGAAAAAAGCAAATTTTATGGTGGTCTGCAGGCCAAGTATGAGCTCACGATCAGGGATCGATAAAAATCAGAAAAAGCACATGCGGTCCAACCGTGTAACATAAAAATGTCATGTTTTTACACATTTGCCCCTCATTTAAAAATTCCTATTGGACGACCAAGTATGACATGGTGGTCTTGGATCACCATAAAACTACTGGAATGAAAAAAAGAGCGTTTACGCACAACAAAATTTTTTCTTGTAAGATCTCTTATGATATCACATTTATTTCAAGTATGATCTCATTTTCACATCACAAATTACCAAATTTACATATAATGATGTGAGACATGCATGTTATGTTATGTTCGAATGATTATAGTAACGAGCTCTTAATCAGGTCTTACTTTCGAGTAAGAGCCAGTATCTACAGACACGATTCGAATCGGATATGTTCCGAACTGGTTGGGCCAGTTGATCACGAATAACGGGCTTTAAAAAAATTGCCAAGATTACGAAATTATCCATCATCAGGGGCGGATCTACGTGTTACTAAAGGGGGTCCACGGACCCGCTTAAAAATAAAAATACTCAACATTTTTTTATAGACAATATTTTGGACCTTGTGAAAAAAATAATTTAGTGTGTTAAATATTTACGGGCCCCGCTGAAAAAATATTCTGGCTCCGCCACCGTCCTATCATAAAGGATAAAAATGTCCAACAAGGATAGCATTTATCCATTTAGTCATAAATAAATACATAAAGGAAAAAAAGAAGAATTCAAAGACACATTCGAGAAGGTGATGTAAGAAAAAATGTTTCCCACGCAAAAGACAGGTTGGCTTAGAGACAATCACATGATGTCATACTCACCATGTCGGAACCAACGGGATAAAATATGGTGATTGCATAGTTTTTGGAAGAAAGAAAAAAAAAAGCCGTTGAAAATTAGGAAGCAAAGTATACACGTGGACATATCGGAGATGGCTATCGGGCCGGCTCCTCCGTAATCGGAAGAGAATTTAATTAACGTTAAATTAAAAAAAAAAAAAGGAGTCCCACTCGATCGGCGGATTGGTTGAAATGCTTTGGACTGGTGGTGGGTCATCAGGCAGCTGCTGCTAACGTTTGAAAAACTCATTAGTCCACTTTCTTTGTTTGTTTTGCTGGCAAACAAACAAAAATAATTTAAAGGGCCGACATATCCACTGTTTTTAAGAACGCGTATTATCTCTATCCCAAGAGGCATATAGCTCACAATACATAGTCTGTTGTAGCGACACTCTGATCTAGTCTAATCGGACATCACGAATTTTAATCCAATAAAACGAAAGCGTCTCGACTTTTTTTATGATAACGAGCAACCTCGTTCTTTGATTAATTCGTAACAAAAAACTTTGTTATAATGCACTTTCACAAGGTTCGCTTACAACATTTAGAAGTCCGGTTGAGAATCCAACCACGCGTGAAACATTTCATCAAAACTTAAAACGTCAATCTAAAAAGAAAGTACAACTAAAGTTTTTTATAGGCTATAATTAAATAAATAAAACAATTCTTAACTGGACGTGGGCCAAAATAAATAATAAAATAAAAAGCCTAATAATAAGTATTAATAAAAATCTAATAAAATATGTAATGGAAACAATGTGGGATAAATAATCCAATCCCAAAAACGTCTTTTCGATCGCCATTCGATGCCTCTGAGTGCGATTAGAGGCCTCGTGGTTTTGAGTGAAACTGATGATTTGAAGGGTCCGTATCCTTTCTTTTGGGCTGTCTCTTAAGGAAGGCCACATCCTCTTAGTTTTCGATAAAATCACTACCCTACTTTTTTACAAACACCCTACCTTTATCATTGAATTGGGATCAATGGCGGCTTCAAGAATTCTAATGACTACGGCGGGTCGAGGATCGAGAAAGCGTTGTATTCTGAAGTCTATAACCATTAATTTTAAAAATCTAAGTATGGTTATAGGTCAAGGGTAAATATTTTAAAAAATTAGGGGATTAGTTAGTAGATATTAGTGTGCAAAAGTTTTAAATAGTGTAAAAAAATAAATATAAATTATTTTTATATTTTAGGGGGTCAAGTGACCCATGTGCTTCCTCTTTGGCGCCGCTCCTGATTGGGATCGTTTGTTGTCATCCTTAATACAACATCATGTGGTGCACATGTAATACGTCATAGCAACGCCGTTTTAGTGTATTATTAGTTTTTATTTATTTATTTTACATTTGATCCTAAATGATGTAGTTTTGTACCGTTTGCCTTATCACAACAAACATTACGACAAAGGATCCGACCTCCTTTATCACCACCATCACCTCTCGCTCCACCCTCGACTCTACCCCTACCTGTTTTACGAACACCCTACATTTATCACCAACACTTCCTATTATGTCAAATGCAATAATTTATCATTCATTGTATTCTATTACATATAATCCATTTCACTGTATTAATGTCTTAGTATCGATAAAAACTTGTTATAAATGTACTCTCTTGATCCCGAAAAAAGAGGGCAGACGCACATATACCGTATGACTGTATGAGAGTCCTTGGATCCTTCTTAAAAATAACTACACGTTTTACTTATAGAATAGGATGATCCCGCGAAAACAAAATTACTTTTAAAAATATTTATAGATCCCGTGGAAAGAAAATTATGAAGCCAACAGTGTCCCATAATATAATTTAAGAAATTAGGAGAATAATGAAAATATTTCATCAATTGAGTAGAATGACGAGTTTTTGAAACTTTTTGCGTAAAGAATAGCTATTTATTCAACATCAAAATTCACTTGTGTTAAAATTCATTTGTTTAAATTATTTGATGAAATTCATTGTCAAAAAATTCACTAATTTTCAAAATTCATCGTCAAAATTCACTAATTTTAGGGATTCATTTGTCAAAATTATTTATCGAAATTCATTGATTTCGGATTCACTGAGAGATTCATTTGATTTTCGGATTCACTGTTTGTCATTCTCGCTATAAAATTATCGCAGTTGTCATTCTCCTATAAAAAATATGTGAATCGTCATATTCTTAAAAATATTTCGTTATTGTCCTTATCCCTAATTTTCCAATAATTTAATTGTTATTCTCTTTTTTTTCTGTCGCTTGACTGAGTCATTTAAGATTAACGATTAAGTGAGGCAAAGAAAAAAGAATAACGAGTAAACATTTATTACATTTATTTTCATTTTATTCTTAATTTGTTATAGATTTCATATTATCATTTTACAACTACTTTATGAATGATATATATTATAAAAATTCTAACGAGGGATGGTGCCGTCCATAATAATGAAACTAATTATTGTTTACATGCGAGTGATGATAATTGATTTTTTTTTTTTTTTTTTCCGAGAAAATGATAGATATCCTAAAAGTGGTATATTTACGTACACTGCAACTAACCTCTTCTAGAAACAGGTAATGTAATGAATCATTCTAATACATCCTCCGGAAATTTTATGGTGATCCAGGACCAATAAAATCAGGAAAAAACGTGCGCCACCAGCAGTGTAAAATATAAATCTTGTGTTTTTCTGAAATTTGTCTCTTTTTAAGAAATGTTATTGGAGGACAAGTATGACATGGTGGTCCTGGACCACCATAAAACTACTGTACATCCTCCTAAAACAGATTGGCAAATCAGGCTTGTTCCCACCATCCAACTTGTAAAAAAATGTTTATTTTTAAAATTTTCGTTTTTAGGTTTTATGACGATACTATCGTAGTATAAAGAATGTTTACGACAATAATATTGTCGTAAAACCACCTCAAACATCACATTGCATTAGTAGTCGTTATTGACGTACGAGCAACGTTTTATTCCAATATTATTGTCGTAAAATGTGTTTTACTCCAATATTATTGGAGTAAAATGTGTTTTACGCCAATATTAATAGAGTAAAAACACATTTTATACCATTAACAACGAATCTTTCCTAATATTGAGGTAAATTCATCATGTTCTTCATGAAATTAAAAACAACAATGACGAAAATCAAACCAATCTATCAAATTCTTAGTAAACAACAACAAATTTTCTATGTGACTTTCAGTTTCAATAGGGATACTCTCTTTATATGAATCTGCAGTCTGCAGACATTAATTGCTTGGGGCTAGACTGTGGGTTCATTGATTGGTCTTTTCTAATTAAAATAATATTTTTTAGTTCAGTCTCATTCAACTTGGTTACTTAATATCAAATTAGAGATTTTAATGTGCTTTACATGTCTCAGTACCGATGATATGCATCTTGGGAATTTTAATGCATTTACCAGAATTGTTTTGTATGCTAAAAGTAACCATGGACTAAACTTTCTTTGGCAATTTGTGACAATTTTTTTTAGCTAATTGCGATCGGCAGATGGCACTGGCAGCTAGGCTATTTCCGGTGAACCTGCTTCCCATTTTCTCAGCCACTGAAACCATGGGGATGGATCCCCGGCCGTGCACAAAGTGCGGTGCAATTTCAGGTGCACAATGTCAGCCACTACTTCTTTCTTTCTTTGTTTTTTTTTTTTTTTTTTTGATGTTTAGATTATTATTTTTTAGTAATATAAATGTTTTCTTATATTTAAAACTGACATCCTTTTTTTGATATCGACATCCTTTTTTTATTATTTTTTTCTACTTCTGTCTGCGCATATATTTTTCTTTTCTTCACCACGCGCGATAGGAATGTCGATTATCGCGACGCTTTCTTTTGATATCAACATCGCTGATGGGTAGCGTTTAAGTTGTGACGCATAACGTAAACATCGGTGCCACTGACTTTCGTTTTCGAACAACAACGTCCGTGTCACTGACTTTGGTTTCCGATAGCAACATCAGTGCCACTGACGTTATTTTCATTAAAAATAAACGTATTGTCGAATTGATTTTTTGTGGTGCTGAAAATAATAAGGTGCCGGTAGCAAAAATGGCGGTGCAATAGAACCTTTTTTTTTAATCACTATTAAAGTTTGCTTTATATTTGTTTTTTTATGGATCAAATCCTATAAAACACGGAATCACTGTACGGACATATTATATTACACGATTTATTTTATTGCCCTAAAAAACATATTTTACAACACTTTTAATAATATTTTTGGTAGTTTTGCGAAAACAAAAAAACATAATTTTTTACAACATTTTTTATGACATTATTATTTATTAT
Organism: Gentiana macrophylla; assembly: GCA_026214975.1. Taxonomy (NCBI): domain Eukaryota; kingdom Viridiplantae; phylum Streptophyta; class Magnoliopsida; order Gentianales; family Gentianaceae; genus Gentiana; species Gentiana macrophylla. The sequence goes on along the minus strand of CM047814.1, from coordinate 99,032,237 downwards.
TTTATATCAATCAATACCTATTCAACGCGGATATAAATACGGACATATCCAGGGCCGGCCCTATGCTAAAAGGGACCTACAACGAATCGGTTGGATATGCCTTTTGTCGGTTGGTCGATCAGGCACGACTGGTTGGTTAGTCAGGTGATATCGGTTGGTCGGCCAGGCGATACCGCTTTCCATAAATAGATATATAATAAAAAAAAATAAAAAAATCATAAATCTAATATAAATTAATGTTATCTGGTATACATGAAATTCAAAGAAATATTAATAATTAGATGTTTTATTTACTGAAATGTTAGATGTTTTGATTTAGGAAGCACCGAAATTTTAATTTGAGTGTCATATGCAGTGTCCGACATTTTTTTGACACGACACGCTTTGATTGATGTCGATTTACTTAAATAATTATACTAATCAATATTTTTATATATGGTACTACGACACAATGTCGACATATGAACACAAATTTTTATTTTATAATTTCAATTTTTTCCGGAGAAATATTTGACGACAAGATAAGTTGCATACAAATTGCGATTAAAATGATTTTCAACCTGAATTATAATTTGAAAAATATTCTATCTTAATAAACTTATCACCATTCATAAAAGATAATTGTTTATTACCATTTGATGTGTCGTGTATTTCAATTTTGAATTTAAATATATTACCGTATTCATGTCGTGTAATACGATATGTCCGTATTAAGGTTATTAAACAACAACAACAAGAGTAGGGAGGGAGAAAAAAAAATACAAAACCTTGCTGCTGAGAGTTTGAAAGTGACGTGTTTGTTCTAAATTGAAATATAAGAAAACCTTTATATTACTAAAAAATAATAATCTAAACATCAAAAAAAAAAAAAAAAAAAAAAAGAAAGAAAGAAGTAGTGGCTGACATTGTGCACCTGAAATTGCACCGCACTTTGTGCACGGCCGGGGATCCATCCCCCTGAAACCATTTTAGAGTTTGTAAGGGTATATGTTCCATTTGATTTAAATGTACACACTTTTTTTTTTTTTTTTTAAGTTCAGAGCAGCATTATTAAGAGTTGTGGTAATATAACCCAATAAATTCATAACGTTCTTCATGAAATTCAAAACAGTAACAACAAAAATCAAACCAATCTATGAATTTACACAAATATTTGGAAAGATTCGTTGTTAATGGTGTAAAATGTGTTTTTACTCCAATAATATTGGCGTAAAACACATTTTACTCCAATAATATTAGAGTAAAACGTTGCACGTTACGCCAACAAAGACTACTAATGCAATGTGGCATTTGGGGTGGTTTTACGTCAATATCATTGCTGCAAAAATCCTTTATACTACGATATTATCGTCATAATACCAAAAAAAAACAAAAATTGAAAAAGTAAATTTTTCTTACAATTGAGGTTGTGGACAAGCCTGATTTCAATTTCCCTCCTAAACATATATAAGAGAAAAGATTGACTGTAGGATTAGAAATTTATCAATTTTTAACTTGTAAATTTAATTTTATACCGCTATTTTTGAGTCAAATATAAAAACACTTTCCTCCCAAAAAAAAAACAACAGTAAGTCAATATATAAATTTTGTATGTGTTTATAACAAAATACCACTAATATAATTATACCAAACTCTTTAGTGTTTTTTATAAGGTCGGCCGTCCCGACAGCTACTGTCCCGCCCTGCCTACAAGGTCAAAATAAATTTATTAGCATGCATGCATACAATGTGTTTTTTTTCTAAAGGAAGCCGAAGACGATTTTAATTTCGAGTGGGTTAATGGATAATATTTAAATTATCGGGTGGACTATATTAACATAATTTCATTGATTGAATCGGACTATATAGATTTTTAGTGTAATATATTTTTATTCAGGTGAACTTAGCACCCTAGACTTATATATTGGCTACGTCCTTGAACGAGATGCACAGACCCCGTTTTATCTATAAAATAAATTGATGGACTCCGTTAAAAAAACCTTTTTACACTTAAAAAACAATTTTAGACCCTGCAGTCTAAATTTTATAGATCCACCACCGCAAAAACCCGTAAAGAAAAATCATACTTTACGGATATTAGAAAAAAAATTAAAGTATTATTGAAAACAAAGGCTACATTCTTTCTGCAGTTATTATATGAGTATGCAAAAATATATTGCAGGAGTAAATATAAAGATTTTGTATAACTATCTTTACTTAAAAGCAAATTAAAAATACTTTATTTTTACTTTGAATCAGCAAAAGTTGCCAACTCAAATTGTTTTAGCCTGAAATTTTGGTTTTACTGCGGCTGTAATCTGTCGTGCGCCCGCCGTAATGGCCACCGTGTTGGCACAACTTTTTTATCATTTACAAATGTGAATCATGATTATCTACTAAAAACTTTATCTTAAAGAAAGGAATTAATAGTAATATTTTTATGATTGTAAAGAATTAATAATTTAAACCTTTATTATATACCATCATACTACTATTACAAGTTTTTTTTTTTGTTTGTTGCGTATAAGAAGCTTGACTTCTTCTTTTTTTTTTTTTTTTTTTTTTTTTTTTTTTCCCCACAAACGACGAAAGCATTCATTGAATAAACATCAGTTCATACAAGCCCATATATAGAATACATTCACGCCAATAGACGCCAACATCAGATTTGAAAGAAAGCAATTGAGTTTATGAGCCAACTTATTGCTTTCTCTTCGAGTAAAACTTGGCAAGAATTGAAAGAAGAAATCATTAGCCTAATATCTTCTATAATAGTCAAAGAGTCAAAGGGGAGGAGAGGTGACCAAGTTCGCTCTGACTAGACAGAGTTAGGTTATCGAGAAAAGCAGAGTAAGTTCTTAACTCCCATGGCTTGACATCTAGTGAGGCACCAAATATAGTGCTTGAGCTTCAGCTGAAGACGGAATCGAGAAAGACCTTGAGACGCCCAAGCTTCCAAAATAGTGCCATCCTCCCGAAAAGAACCGCCCAGTATCCAGTGAAGACAAGAATCCGACCTCAAAGTCAGCGTCGACATATGCCCTAACCACTCTGGCGTAGGGCTGCGGCTAAAAAACAGAGAGGAGGAAACAATGTTAAACTACCTCTCCTCTTGGTGTGCTGCGTGAAGTCTAACCATGCCTCGTTAGCATACTTCACGGTATCATCCGGGACCAAAACGAAGATTTAAAATATCTATTACATCTAGCCTTCCAAATGAACCATAAAATAAAACAAGAAAAAACTATACGATCGAGTAACACCCCTTGCGGGTTATTAACCGATATCGCGTCCCACCAACCACAAATCGAAGCACTCGGCCTCAGAAAAGCATCCCAGATAATGCCTGCATGTTTCCAGACCAACTGCGCAAAGCGACAAGTAATGAAAAGATGGTCAATAGACTCCGCATAGTCTCCACAAGCCGAGCACATAGTATTATTAAAACCAAAACGCCTATGAAGATTCTCCGAGGTAGGAAGAACGCCTTTAAGAAGCTTCCAAAAAAAGTATTTAATTTTCGGAGGTAAGGATAAGGCCCAGATTCTTTTCCAAAACTTTTCATTAAAGTTATCCCCACACATAGAAGCGATGAAAATGGATGACTTAGCTTTGTTGAAAACACGCGTCATAAGCGACCTTGGTGACAAAGTTTCGCGTTTAGTAAAAAACGCAAACCCGCTTATCCGGTATATCTCTAAGGCTTATAGGAATTTTTATTATTTGATTAACATCCACTTGCCAAAACGACTCTGCTAACTTAGCCTTATCCCAAGCATTATTAGATAAGAAGTCACTAACTAAAGCATCCTTATTGTTATGAGGGACATGCGAAATGGGCAAAAAAGAGAGGTTTTGGATAATCCATGGGTCCTCCCAGGCTTTAATAGATTTTCCGTTACCCACTGTCACGGTTTTTATTAATACAAAATAAACAAGTAATAAAACCGGTTAACCTCAAGTGCAAGGATCGTAGTATAGAGGCTATGCCGGTCGATCTTCACGGGAACTAGACATTGTTAATCCTAGCTTTTGTTTTAACTAACTATGTCACGAACTACACTAAATGGTGAATTAATCTAAACAAAGATTGCGAGAAAATAAACTGAGGCAGAGGCCGAACACCAATGCTAGGGAGGATACGGGTAACGAACTTATTAACTAAACTAAACTACGTGCAAAAAGGGAATTAACTAAGCAAGGCAAGACTCAAGTTGCAAAGATTTAAAATCAAATTATAAAAGGCAAACGAGGATTGATCCACCTATCAACATGTATTGATCTCCTATCTCGATTATATGTGGTATTTATCTAGGTTGTGATTCACCTTACCTAAACATGAACCCTAATTCCTTAGGTAATTCATCTATTAACCTAGTATCTTCCAATGCTAGATTAACGCGTTTTAAGATCGAAGGTGTCAACTTTTACGTTTAAATCTAGTGATTAGACTTATTAACTTCCGTTATTATAAATCTAAGGACTATTCTTATCTATGGTGATCTAAAGGTTAATCATGACTTCCATCAATCATAAACATAATCATACATGCAAATCTTCCGATATAAACGCAATTAAACGAGATAAAACATAAATAAGAAACAACCTTAAATAAATAACTCACAAGATAATCGAAATACGTAAATCAATCCAAGTTGATGGCTTCACAATTCTCGTTTGATTGAAGCTTTAGCCCTGAGCATCCTCAACAACACGATTTTGCGAAAAAAACATAAAACCGCTTCTAAACTAATCTAATTTAAAGTTGCATAAAAGTGAAAGAAAAAAGTAAAAACGCAGCCTTAGCCGCCCACAGGGTTTAGGGTTTGTATGATGTCGAATTGTTGTTCTTAGGGTTGAGAAACGGCCGCTTATTTATAGATTTGAAGTCGGTTTCACTAAGTCGGCCGACGGACGCTCGTCGCTCGTGAACGCCCGTCCGTATAACCTGAGATCGCTTGGCGCCCGTTCGAGGCGGCGTCCAAACTCTCTCATATCAAAATCGCTCCTCGGGGCGCCCGTCTCGCTTCATCAAACGCCCGTTCACTCTGGGCGAAGTACGGACGCTTTCGTTCAACATGACTTGAAGGTGATTTTTGCATGTTTATCTCTTTTTCTTCTCTCCACTTGATCATTATCTCTTTCTTAAATCTTTATAGCTCGAAATTTATCTCTTTTGATCATCATTTGAGCACAATAAACATACCTATAACACATGGAAAACATCATGGCTCGTAATAATATTCAAATAATCATATTTTCACCATAAAACCACATAATTATATCAATATTGCGATTAAGTCTTTAAAAACATCGTTTGCTCAATATTTCAATATATGACCTATTTATTGTGCAAATTATACAACTAAGAGGGAAAATATCATAAATTTTACTCTTGAAAACCATAGAATTTCACCTTTAACAACTCCCCCACACTTAGCTTTTGCTCGTCCCGAGCAAAACAAAACGAAAAATTAGGCTCGAGAAAGGAAAGCAGGCATCTAAACAGATATAACATATAGATAATAACTTAGGCGTTCACCATTGTGTGTGTGCATAGCCATAGAAAACTTCCACTAAGTCCAAACTTGAGAAACTCAAAGTAAAACTAGCTAATACCCCCTCGTAGACTAGCAATAAATGACACTCATAAGATGTACCCTACAAACGTGACATATCCCGAAAAAGATGATCGAATGAATCTAGGGCCTTTCTGAAATACTCAGAGGATAATCCCTACATCATATCTTTCAGCTTATACAAGGGATAAGATTAACGAAAACTAAGCCTTATATTCAATTTCGTAACGATATCTTTTAGTTGATTTAACTTATTCACTTTAAACACACATTAGGATAAGCCATTGCCCTCATAGTAGAATAGGACATTTGAGATAATCCCCTACCTTACTCCAATCATAAGGCGACTCTTCCTAACTGTAAGTGAGCTTTTAGTCATCATGGTGGTATAGGACATACGTGGTACACCTACCTCACTCAAATCATCGACTAGCTTTACGACACACCCATTTCATTCATTAATTCAACTTTTTCACTTTGGACAATAGTTACGTGTACTTATCACATTCAAACTTACAGATATTCACAGTATGTCATACTCGGAACTGAATACAAACTATCATAAATCTCAAGATATATACGTAGCACTAAGCACATGTCTTATAAGAAAATCAAAAATCACTAATCCAAAACGGGGTATAACTTTATAAGTTAGCTCGTCATTCACTATGGCTCGTGAAAAATAGTGTCAGGTGAAACAACTAACTTATCAAGTACATGAAATATCGCATAGATGACTATAAAAACAACGAACTTCAAATTGAATTGCCTACTCGGGACCAAACAAAGACAAAAGTGTCGAAAATTTTTGAAAAATTACGCTCATTTTGCATAATAAAAACATTCTAGCGTATTAAACAAACTTATATGCATAGGTACAAATCGAACAAATCGAACTATCCCCTCCCCCACACTTAAAAATTCAACATGTCCTCATGTTGTGCAGAAGATAAAAAAGGATAAGAACTTAGCTGAATTTGCGTAGAAAACCGAGCCGTTGGTCAGGCTGGAGCATGAAAAGGCCAACGCTCGCAAAAAGCGTGGAAAAACGTCCCAGAAGTAACTCAATCGGATGTCGACAAAAACTACCGCTGCAACACTCGAGAAACAGAAAACTCGGGGGAAAACGGGGTATAATACGGCAATAGAGATATAAATCAAAACGGAATAAAAAGAAAAGGTCATCGATAAATATGTCAATACAAGTCAAAGAAAAAGAGTGCAGGGTGCCTTACGGCCTACTTGATCATCCAAAAGATACGCCTATCATAAACAACAGTAGCGTAAAAACTAGAAAGTACAAGAATCATGAACAGTGCCGAAAGGTAGCAATAGCCAGAATACAACCAGATCGAATAAAAGTATACCAAAAAGTGCAACACCAGAAAGAATAACAAGAAACAATCAAGATGTCCCCGGAGTCGTCTCAGTCGTAGAAGGATCAGCAGCAGAGTCACCAGCAGGAGCATCAGCGGGAGGAGGATCTCGGCGCGGTACAATAGCCGTGAGCGTCGTGCAATGAAGGTGCCGGTTTGTGTAACCGAGGCGATGCTTGTCCCCGAGAGTCTCTCCTCCGCCTCCTCATCGTCGAGCTCTTTCTCCGCCTCGATCACATCGGTAATAACTTGCTCGATCGCATCGGAAAAGACGAACTCCGTATCACTCTCTTTGAAAATCTGCATATCCTCGGTTTCTTGCCCTCCACAATGCACTTCAAAGACGTACATCATGTTCTTCCGTGTCTCGGATATCAGATCATCCAATCTCGCATCACTGCGGCCATGCTTTGTGCCGTGCCCTCTCCGCAGGAGATAAACTAGACAAGGAGGGAACCGGAGGTGGTGCCGAAGAAGAACCAGGCTCACGGGCTGCCTCAGTCTCACCCGTAGGCGGAACTTTCTCTCGTTGAATACCTCTCGGGTTCTTAGGCTTGTGATCCTGCCTATACTCCGGTACTCCGGCATCGAGGCATAGGCGATGAATCAAATGGGGACAATCAAGCTCACTGAATACTTTTTCGACTAGACACCAACTCATCATATATCGCTTGTCCAACATCGACATTTAACTTGAAAACCAAAGCATACATCATCCCAAGATCGCCTATGTGAAAGTGCGTCAAATTGTTCTTTGGCAATAAACGACTCTGGATGAAGCGGCAATAGACTCTCCAATCTTCAGACCATGCCGTAGTAACAATCTCCTTACGGTCTCCACCCGGTCCGGCGTCCCAAGCAACATCGGGGCAAACTAGTAATCGAGCTCCTCCAAGGATCTGTCCCGAATCTCGTCTCCGCTTGATTTCCTCCTTATAGTCCAAGCCTTCAAATGCCTCCAACCCATACCGCGCATTAATCACTTGCGGTGTAAATGGAACCGCAACGCCTCGAACCATAACCACTCCCGTGTCTACGTCGGTTTCCGAGAAATTAGCATAAAACTCCCTAACCAACGAATCATTAACCGGGGTGGGCGGTTTCTTCATTAACTCCTCCCATTTCCTATCCCTCAACAATTGCACAAAAGCGGGGTCCACCTTCGTTTCTACCACCGCCCGCTCAACCAACATATTTCTAGCAAAATAGTGTTTGGTGTAGACCTCGTGTGCTTTAGAATTTACGAACCGACGAGGCATAGGGAGAGGCACAGCTGGTCTCACTTTCTTTCGAGGTTTCTCAGTCCTAGGTTCAGGTTCAACTTCCTCCCTAACCACATCATCAAAATTCGCCTCTCGAACTTGTTCAGCCCTAGATGACGCACCTTTCTTAAAACTGGGATTTCTAACCAACGGAACATCATCCTGTGTGTCCGAATCGGAGGAGGATTCATCTCTCAAATCAGCTCGGGCTTGTTGAGATGCCCTAGGGGGTTGCTCTCGTAAAATTACACCGCGGTTGGGGTCTAAATTGGAGGGCTCATCGTCCAAACGTTTACGTTTACCAGATTCAACAACCTTCTCTTTACCAGGCCTCTGCTTAGTAACCGCTTTCTTCCCCATATCAACCTAAATGTCTAAGCCAAACGATTCACAGCAACAAAGGTTACCCGTTTAACATCCAAAGCGGGGTTTCAAGCAAACCGTCCAAACCACCAGCATCAACAACAAACCATCACCATCACCACACCACCACAGCAGAAGGAAATAAGAAAAAAACCAACAAAAACGAAAGAAAATCAACAATAGTTGATAATTCAAGAAAATGAGCCGACTCGAAAATCGAACTCACAAAAACGTGAATTAAAACGAGAAAAGTTGTATCAAGCTTACCAAACACTATGAGGGGATGATGATCGAACAGATTAGAGGCCCAGAAACACCGAGATTGACCACCAAAATTTGAGCTTTTGTCAAAATGGCCGCACTGAATAATCTCTGATTCTACAATATTTGTTGATTGTTGGAGGAAATGGATTGGATAAATGAAAAGAGGGTGCAAAGACCGTTCTTTTGCAACAAGAATCGCCAAATTTGGTTCGAAATGATGATTTTAGGGTAGAGGAGAAGAAAGTCGGGTTGCGGTTTGAAAATTCCGAGAAATGAAGGCTCATGCGTTGAGGGTCTATATATAGATCTTTGAATGGGCCTTTCGTCCATCCCGACGGACGGGCGGTCACCTGAGATCGCATGAAGCGGGCGGGCGTCCATTATACCGGCCGCCGCCCCGAGAGGGTAATTTTTGAAACAGATTGGAGGGAATTTGCCAGACGGGCGTCGGACCTTGTGAGACGAACGTGCAGTTAAAAAGATGAATACTGATTGAAATCCTTGTCTCCAGGCATCGGCGTCCAAATACTTGGACGGGCGTCCACGGAAACAGAGGGCCGGACGGGCGTCCAGAAGCACCAGACGGTCGTCCAAGATAAAAAAAATGCCAAATTTTATAAAATTTTCATATAAATCAACTAAATGCGAATTTTTTTTTTAATTTTATATATTATTGATAATTTAAAATTCAAAAGTACAAACGGAAATGCTACGAACATAAAAGAACTCGAAAATAAAATAAACACGAATAAAACAGTGGGTTGCCTCCCACCAAGCGCTTCCGTTTTACGTCGGGGCTTGACGAAACAAACCTAACTAATGCTAGTCTGCATAAATCTCGTCCCAATCCACCAAGCGGATGAGGCAGACGAAGCATATCAATAGCGGGAGGGAAATCATAGTCATCTTATGCGCCCAGTCATCTCCAAATACCTCTAAACCTCTAAAATGTGAAGCTTTGTAGTACCCAGCCAGATAGATCATCGACATAGGGTCATTTAGGACCGTATATGGACGTCCTATAGCTTCCTGTAGCTCCTCAGTAGTGAAGTCACTACCTCCCGAACAGCGGGGAACAATGAGAACATAGGTGATGGTCTTCGTACGGGTACTAAGCTCAAAATCTACGTGCAAGACTATAGTGCCTCCTGGTCCATCAGCTACTGTAATCAGTGGGATCCGACTAATGATGGGAAACTCCTCAGGAAGAACTCCGTAATCCATATCTAAAAAGCACACTAACTGACAGATGTAAACAGAAAAACTTAATTAACTAAAACTTAATTAAACTAAAACTTAAATAAAAATAACACTAACAGCATAAACATAATTTAACTAATATGATACGGGATATCTAGGATGCCTCCTAGTAGCGCTTTTGGTTAATGTCGTTAGCTCGACAACGTTTAAAACTCAGCCTGGATCAGGCCATTTGACTTTTCTGCCAGCCACTACCTTGTGTAAGCTCTGATCAGTAGTGTGGCTGCAGAAACAGCATCTCACACATGGGGTGAAATCTTTAATGGCTTTCCATATACGCTTGAACTTCCCCATGGGTGATCTCTTCATTCTCTGAGCCCTCTGATGACGCTTCAATTGACGCTCCCTCTCCAATTCTTCCATATCCCAACTACCAGCTAGAACTTCCTCAGAAGGACCACTACAGCCATCCTCTGAAAACAGGTTGAGTGAAGATTTGTCGAATTCTTCGACTTCCGTAGCACCACACCCGAGGATGTCGAGGCAACGGACATTCAAAGGTCTCTCTTTAGGTTCACCAATATAGTGCTTGCACCTTTGGCCATTCACTCAAAGCGGGTCGCCACTATAACCACGAAGTTCTAGAGCGCCTCCAGGAATGATTTGGAGAATCTCGAAGGGCCGGACCAACGTGTCCTCAACTTTCCAGAAACAAATGCAACCTAGAGTTGTATAAAGAACTTGTTCGCCGACATGGAATTCTCTCTTCTTAATCTTAGCATCGTGGAGTAGCTTCATCTTATCCTTACTAATCCTGGTACTTTCGTAAGCCTGGAATCGAATTAAATCTAGCTCATTATATCTATTTGTAGTCGATGTTTTCCACAAGATTAGGAATCAAAGTTCGAAACTTTGTAGCCCAATAAGCTCTATGCTCTAACTCGACAGGCAGATGACATGGTTTCCCGTAGACCATTTGATATGGAGATGTACCTATAGGAGTTTTATAGGCGCCTCAGTAAGCCCAAAGTACATCATCCAATTTCAAACTCCAGTCCTTTCTGGTGATCAAGCACCGTCTTCTCCAGATTTTCTTGATGCTTTGGTTGCTCCTTTCAACGACCACTAGTCATCGGATGATATGGTGTGCCGCTTTATGACGAACACCATACTTTTCAAGGACTTTCTCTAGGGGTCGGTTGCAGAAATACGTCCCTTCATCACTGATCAAGGCTCGTGGACATCCAAACCTCACAAAGATATTTTTCTTAAGAAATTTCATGACCGTCTTATGATCATTGTGAGGAGTGGCTTGAGCCTCCACCCATTTAGACACGTAGTCTCACGCAGAGACTAAGATGTATTTATTACATGCAAGATGATGGGAATGGTCCCATAAAATCGATACCCCACACATCAAAGACTTCGCATTCTAGGATGGGTTTCAAAGGCATGTCAAAACTCCTTGTCAGAGTACCTGTTCTTTGGCACCTATCACAAGCTTTACAGAAAGCTTCCGTGTCTTTAAATATCGTAGGCCAATAGAACCCGGATTGAAAGATCTTAGCAACGGTTTTCCACGGATCAAAATGACCTCCCGTGGGTCCACTGTGGCACTTCTCAATAATATCCCGTTGCTCAGATTCAGGAACACATCTTCTAAGCAAACCATCTTTACAGATCTTAAAAGATAAGGTTCAACCCAAACGAAATATTTCAAATCGAGAGAAGAACTTTTCTTCTCCTCGATAAGACATCTCTGGATCGAGATAACGGGCATGAAGGTAGTTTACAATGGAAGAATACCATAGGACATCAGGAGGACAACCGTCTATCAACATAATGTTTTCTAGAGGAAAGTAAAGATCTATATCGTGCGGATCGGCCTTTTCCTCACTTAACATTCTAGAACGTGATCACCACTACGTTTTCACACGCCTTTTTGTCCTTAATTTGGACATCAAACTCTTGTAGGGTCAGTATCCAACATAGTAAGCGCGGTTTAGCCTCTTTCTTGGTCATCAGATAACGCAAAGTAGCGTGGTCAGTCCACACAATCACTTGAGCTCCTAACAAGTAACTACGAAACTTGTCCATAGCAAAAACTACGGCCAAAAGCTCCTTTTCAGTAGTGGTATAGTTAACTTGAGAGGGGTTCAATGTGTGACTGGCATAGTAGATAGGTTGGAATTTCCCCTTGATCTTTTGTCCTAGAACAGCACCAACAACATAGTTTGATGCGTCGCACATAAGCTCAAACGGTAGGTTCCAATCAGGCGATATGAGAATTGGAGCAGATATTAAACGATCCTTGAGCTCCTCAAACGCTTGCTTGCAGCTCTCATCAAAATTAAACTCAACGTCTTCCTTTAGTAAAGTGGGCGAGGGCTTGGCTATCTTGGAGAAGTCTGAATGAATCTTCTGTAGAAACCGACATGTCCAAGAAAACCTCTAACTTCACGTACATTCTTGGGGTAACTCATCTTCTCGATAGCTTCCACTTTTGCCCTGTCAACTTCTATACCTTTGGCTGAGATCTTGTGGCCAAGAACTATTCCCTCATCTACCATGAAATGGCATTTCTCCCAATTAAGTACTAAGTTCTTTTCCACACATCGGGATAACACTTGATCAAGATTGTCGAGGCAATCATCGAAAGACTGACCAAAAACCGAAAAATCGTCCATAAAAATCTCCATACACTTCTCTACAAGCCCGTCAAAGATAGCTAGCATACATCGCTGAAATGTAGCTTGGGCATTGCGAGAGACCAAATGGCACGATCGCACTGTGTGGCGAATGTACCATAAGCGAGTAGTAAAGTGGTCTTTTCTTGGTCGGCCGGATCGATGGGTATCTGGAAGTATCCTGAATATCCATCTAGGAAGCAATAGAATGCATGTCCCGCCAGGCGCTCAAGCATCGATCAATGAATGGAAGGGAAAGTGATCTTTCATGGTTACCTCATTGAGCTTTCGATAATCGATCTGGACTACGTGAACCAAATGACAAGTCTCAATGCGATTTCCTCTCCGCTTCTCATTCTTCTCAATTGTAATTCCACCTTTCTTGGGAACTACTTGAGTCGGGAAACCCATTCACTATCCGCGATAGCATAAATGATTCCCATGTCCGGAAGTTTGATGATTTCCTTTTAACGACTTCTTGCATATGAGGTTGAGCCTCCTCTGGGTCGTCTCTAACGCATTTCGCACCCTCATTCGTCTTGATCTTGTGCATACAGAGATGTGCGGAGATATCCATCGATATCTCAACACACGCCAAACCAAAGGCTTCCTCATTTTTCTTCAAGGCGTTGATAAGTTTCATTTCCTCTAAAACGAAAGCTGGCAGAGATAATCAATGGAAGCTTGTCACCTTCCCTTAAAAACACATACTTAAGATGTTTAGGCAACGACTTCAACACCAAATCATAGGGGTCTTCTAGACTCGACTTGAGATCTCCACTTTTCAACTCAATGTCACTTGAGTTTACTCTGTGGTCCCACTGCCAAAGCTTCTCCTTCCAACAATTCTTCCTCAAAATCAGCTGCTAATTGATCTAGATTAACCACACCATGAGTATTTAGGTTGTCAACCAATCGCTCATATTCCGCTTCTATAGCCATGACTTGCTTATCCATATAATCGGTAAAATCATCCGTCATATAATCGATGGAAAAGCCGGTTGGAGGGCCAGAGGGTACTTGAATGGACTTTAAGACATTGTAACTCACCTCTTGATCACCAACTCGGATAGTCACGTGCCCATCATCGCAATCGATGAGGGCTCTAGTTGTAGATAAGAAAGGTCTTCCAAGAATCAGGGGGACGTTTTCGCCTTTCTCTATATCTAAAACATACCAATCATTGGAAAGGTAAATCTATCAATCAACCAAAACGTCTTTCGGATCCTGAAGCTTTTTAGAAGACTATCAGTAATTGTAAACTCATAGTAGTAGGTTCTAGAAGGCTTTCTAAACCGAAATTTGCTTGCACACGCAGACATTGGCATAAGGCTTATAGAGGCACCTAGATCACATAAAGAATTAGGGAAGACCCGGACCTCCCATTAATCTGTAAGTACGAACTTGCCGGGTCACCTCTTTTAATTGGTAAGTCCCCATAATTAATCATGGAGCAATCCTCACCAATTTGCCTTTCCATGCCTGCTAACTTCTTTTCAAGACACCACATCCTTGATGAATTTTGTATACTTAGGCATCTCAACCAAGACATCGATAGTGGAAGATTTACAGAGTATTCTTGAAGGTTCGACACCTTTCCGTACTTTTTGTCCTCACTCAAGGGGATGTTGCTCTTTCTCGGTGGAAATGGAAGCTTCTTAAGGTCATTCTCGAAAAGACTTTCTTTGAGGATGCACTTATAGCTTTGTCTTCCGAGATCCTTCCAACGAACGACTTTTTTCGGATTACGTGTAATCGAGGGATCGACCTCGACTTTCACTTGCTTTTTCGATCCTCGAGGATCGACCACTTGAGGATTTCCAACTTCTTCACCTCTCGTGGGTCAGCCACCTGAGTTTTCTCTTCTGATTGAGGGAGTGTAGGTGCTCGGCTTCCCTCTCCGCCTTATCAATGGCGAGGAGGGGCTAGTGGTTTCCACGGTGGGAAGGACCACTAACTTGAGTACCGCTTCTCGATTCATTGCACCGCCTCCTCTTTACCGTATTGAATTGTTGGCACGAGGTCGATTACATGGGCCTTTGTTCAAGTCGGCTGAGCAACTTGACCACCCTTTGGATTCTTCTCGGTGAAACCAAGGCGGTGCCCTGGGGTCTAGAAAGCTAATCTGTTCGACCAGTTGCCCAATTTGTCTTTCAAGATTCTTCATCGATCTACTTTGCTCCTCCAACTTGGCTTCAAGATTGTTAGATTGGGAGGAGCTTTGAGAGTTTTGAAGATTTGAAGAATAGAAATTTGGTGGGCCGACTTTGAAATTGAGAGTTTGAATTGGAAGGCCAATTACGATTGAATTTTTGCGTAGGATTGGAAAAATTCGAGTTTTGGTTCGATTAAACCAGGGGTTTCTATTGAAATTACGATTCAATTAAAATTTGAATTAGGATTGAAATTTGAAGATGGATTAAACCCTTGGTTTTGAAAATTGCCCTGGCCAGAAACCGATTGAACCTTTGATTGTTACGGCCATAGAATGCATTCACTTCCGCGTTCTCATCCGTTCATAGGACGAAATTTAGAAGTGTGCCCACATCGTCACAATTTCGACATGTGACTTGATTGTCTTGTCCATAATCATGAACGACATTCACTTGATAAGGTGCGAGGGGATTAAATTGGCACCGCCATTCATATGGCCCGTCGGCGGCAATTTTCACGAGATGAGAACCTGAGGGTTACGTGGAAAAGAAGAAGTTTGATTTATCGGGTTTGAAATTTGAGATGGTGCCATCTGCTTCTGCAGCATGGCGATCAAACTTTGCAAATTGACTTCCTCAACCTTGGGAGGAGGAGGAGCTTGAATTGCTTGATAAGAGGGGGCGTAGTTGTACTTTGCGATGTCCTCAAACAATGCCCATCCCTCTTCCGGTGTTTTCTTCAGAAATGCCCCACCAGAAGAGCTATTGACCATGCCTTTTGTAAGCTCGGTCAATCCACTGAAGAATGTATTGACTTGCCTTTCCAAAGGGCAAGCCATGGTGGGGAACTTTCTAAGAAGAGATTTGAATCTCTTCCAACATTCGAAGAAAGATTCATTCTCTTTACGATAGAATGTGAAAATGTCATTCAAACAACTGAATTTGTCTTTGAAGGCGGAAAGTATTGACTTAGAAATTCTCTTTCAAGTTCAGCCCAGGTGGTGATAGATTCAGAGGGGAGAGAGGTGTACCACTCTTTAGCCTCTCCCTTCAAAGAAAAAGGAAAAAGTTTTAGCTTGATAGCATCCTCACTTACTCTTTGGATGCGTGTAGTGCCGCATATCTCTAGGAATGTATGTAAGTGGGTATCGCGGATTCTCTGATTGATAACAATGAAAAATAGATGCATCTTTGCATCATCTGAATAAGTCCCGGTTTTAACTCAAAGGTTTGTGCAAGATGTGCATTTGGAATAACAATAGCCGGGTTGACTTTGACTTACCTGGCATGGCGTGTCCGCGATGTCGTCTATTATTAGCGGCCATTATCACAAAATCGGTGATTTCTCTTGCTAGTTGATCCTCAAATCTCGCTCGGCTCTGTCGCGAACCGCATGAGCGGAAAATCCGCTGTTTGGCGGACTACGGTTCGCTTCGGGTCGTGGGTGTATAATAACGGTCCTTTTGACTCGAGTTTGCATAAACCGACCAAAAACAAGTGGTTGAAACCTAAAAACTAAGAAATTGAAAGCATAAACTAAAAATTAAAAACCTAAGGAAAGAAAAAGAAAAATAGTTAAGACAGGAGAGCAGACGGACGTCCAGAAAACTGGACGGGCGTCTGGTAATTCAAACGTTCGTCTGACTAGTGAAGAAGCTGACGCGCCGTCAAATTAGATGGACGCCACCGACAAGCTAAATATGATTCGAAATCGAGAAGTTTAGAATGCAGGCGGGCGTCCCATGTTATAGGCGCCCGTTGAAAGCGAAAAGCGCGAAAAAACGAATAGAAAAATCTAATCACAAGAGAACTATAAAAGAAGATCTTAAACCCTAACTAAAATCCTAATTAACTAATTACCTAAACGATTATAAACTAAAAACAGGAATTTAAAAATAAAAAACAGGAAAACACAAAAAAAAACAAAAATTAGACAACCGTCCGGTTCCCCGGCAACGGCGCCAAAAAACTTATCACAGTTTTTATTAATACAAAATAAACAAGTAATAAAACCGGTTAACCTCAAGTGCAAGGATCGTAGTATAGAGGCTATGCCGGGTCGATCTTACGGGGAACTAGACTGTTGTTAATCCTAGCTTTTGTTTTAACTACCTATGTCACGAACTACACTAAACAAAGTGAATTAATCTAAACAAAGATTGCGTAAAATAAACTAGACAGAGGTGAACACCAATGCTAGGGAGGATACGGTGTAACGAACTTATTAACTAAACTAAACTACGTGCAAAAAGGAATTAACTAAGCAAGGCAAGACTCAAGTTGCAAGGATTTAAAATCAAATTATAAAAGGCAAACGAGGATTGATCCACCTATCAACATGTATTGATCTCCTATCTCGATTATATGTGGTATTTATCTAGGTTGTGATTCACCTTACCTAAACATGAACCCTAATTCCTTAGGTAATTCATCTATTAACCTAGTATCTTCCAATGCTAGATTAACACGTTTTAAGATCGAAGGTGTCAACTTTTACGTTTAAATCTAGTGATTAGACTTATTAACTTCCTTTATTATAAATCTAAGGACTATTCTTATCTATGGTGATCTAAAGGTTAATCATGACTTCCATCAATCATAAACATAATCATACATGCAAATCTTCCGATATAAACGCAATTAAACGAGATAAAACATAAATAAGAAACAACCTTAAATAAATAACTCACAGTATAATCGAAATACAGAAATCAATCCAAGTTGATGGCTTCACAATTCTCGTTTGATTGAAGCTTTAGCTCCTGAGCATCCTCAGCAACACAGTTTTGCAGAAAAAGAACATAAAAACTGCTCTAAACTAATCTAATTTAAAGTTGCATAAAAGTGAAAGAAAAAGAAGTAAAAACGCAGCCTTAGCCGCCCCTAGGGTTTAGGGTTTGTATGATGTCGAATTGTTGTTCTTAGGGTTGAGAAACAGCCGCTTATTTATAGATTTCGAAGTCGGTTTCACTAAGTCGGCCGACGGACGCTCGTCCGCTCTCGTGAACGCCCGTCCAGATAACCCTAGACTGCTTCAGACGCCCGTTCAGACGGCGTCCAAACTCTCTGTATCAAAATCGCTCTTCAGGACGCCCGTCTGCTTCATCAAACGCCCGTTCACTCTGGACGGAGTACGGACGCTCGTTCAACATGACTTGAAGGTGATTTTTGCATGTTTATCTCTTTTTCTTCTCTCCACTTGATCATTATCTCTTTCTTAAATCTTTATAGCTCGAAATTTATCTCTTTTGATCATCATTTGAGCACAATAAACATACCTATAACACATGGAAAACATCGCAAACTGTAATAATATTCAAATAATCATATTTTCACCATAAAACCACATAATTATATCAATATTGCGATTAAGTTAAAAACATCGTTTGCTCAATATTTCAATATATGACCTATTTATTGTGCAAATTATACAATTAAGAGGGAAAATATCATAAATTTTACTCTTGAAAACCATAGAATTTCACCCTTAACACCCACTATGAAACAAGTATTATTTTTCAGGAAAGCTTGCGTCGACATCAGACTCTTCCAAAAAAAAGATGAGGAAGATGGGGTGTTACAAGTAAAAATAGTGGATTTGGGGAAATATTTTCCTTTCAATACTTTTGCTACCAGAAGGTCGGGGTGACAATGGATTCTCCAAAGGGTCTTGGCAAACGCCACAGTGTTCGCGATCTCCAAATTTTTGAATCCAAGACCACCCCTTCCTTTTGGGAGACAAAGTGAATCCCACTTAACCCAATGGTGGCACGAGAAATTTTTATTGTCATTACCCCACCAAAATTGGCCATGAGAGAGTGAATTTTTCTAAGCGACACCGCCTTGGGTAGCCTAACTAACTGAGACATAACTAGATTAGGAATGGTAAATAACGTTGAGGATAATAAAATAGCTTTTCCACCTTGACTTAACGACTTGAACTTCCAACTCTCTAGTTTATTTTTACATCGCTCGACGAGAAAATTAAAAACTTTTTTAGCCCTACACGGCGACCAACGGGAGACCCAAGTATTTAGAGTGACATACCTCGGCTGAACCGTTAAAAGAAGCTAGGATGCCATGCTTATTGCATTGCGGAGTGTTTTTACTAAAGAACACCGCCCGACTTTTCAATATTAATGACTTGCCCGAGACTTGCGCGTATGTGTTTAAAATAGTAGCTAAATTCTCCGCACAAACTAATGTCGAAGACGAGTAAAAATCGAGAGTTATCCGCAAAGAATAAATGATTGATACGCGGGTTTTTCCTAGCAATTCTCAACCTGGACACTACCCCAAATTGGCTTTTTCTAGCAAATGGCTTAGCCCCTGTGCACAAATCATGAAGAGATAAGGGGAGAGAGGATCCCCTGCGTCTGATACCCCTACTCGGCTTTACAAAGACAACGCGTTCCCCGTTAATTATGAAGGAGAAGGTAACAGTAGTGATGCATTGCTTAATAATGTCGACCACATCTTCATTAAAACCGAGTTTCAGTAGCAAACGGAAAAGGAAAGGCCACTCAATTCTATCGAACGCTTTTGAGACATCTAATTTTAAGGCCATATAAGATTCTTTGCCCTTCCTTTTATGCATCATATAATGAATTGATTCGTGAGCCACAATATAGCTATCTAGCATCTGGCGACCCGGGACAAAGGCATTTTGACTCTTGCCAACACAGAGGGGAAGACAGTAACGAATACGGTTAGCCAAGATCTTCGAAAGGATTTTATAGACAACGTTACAAAGACTAATAGGCCTAAAGTGGGCCGGCTCAGTAAGGTGTATATTTTTTGGAATTAAAGCAATACAGGTGTGATTTAACTCACTTGGGAATTTTCGTTCTCTTAGAAAATTATTAACTGCCTCTAGTAAGTCTTTTTTAACAATATTAAAGCGACTTTTAAAAAACTAGGCGACATACCATCCGGACCAGGGGCCGAGGAAGAGTGCATTTGAAAGATAGCCTTTTCACTCCTTCTCATCACCGGCTTTAGAATATTAGCGTTCATTTCCGGGGTGACACATACCTCCATGTCTTCAAATTCCTGCAATAAGGAATCATTAATTCCGGTAGAGGAGAAAAGTTTATCATAGTACTGTTGAAACTCCGTGACAATTTCTGTTGTGGAACAACTCCAAGCGTGGTCGACGCCGGAAAATGCCCGGATAAACTTTTTTTCTCTTTTACCATTTACAACTAAGTGGAAAAATTTGGTGTTTTTGTCGCCTTCTTTTAGCCATCGCACCTGGGAGAGAGTTTTCCAATACTTTTCCTCTTCGATATAGGCAAGAGAAAGATCTTGTTTTAACTCTTTAAGTCTCGCAATCGACACAGGGGTTTGGATGCTATCACTAATTTTAGCTTTTAGCGAGCTTATTTTTGAAGCTGAGTTTGAAATGTTGACCCGTTTCCAACAATTAAGTCTCATTCGAACTTCTTTTATTTTATGGATAATTTTGAAAAAAGGAGTACCTCTCACTTGTGAACCCCACCCTTGCCTAACAACATCAAAAAAGCCCGGCTTACCAACCCATCTCTCGTCAAAATAAAAAATTCTTTTGGTCTGGACACTCCTACTAATGCATCGAATATCCAAGAGACAATAGTCGGAGGAAGCCATATCAGTGTGAGAAACTGACGCATTCTTGAAAAGATTGGACCATGAAGCCGAAGCGAGGGCTCTGTCCAATCTCTAAAAAATGGGCTCCTCCCCTTCCCAACAACGACTCCACGTCCAAAAATGTCCAACGAAACCCAAATCAATAAGACCACTAGAGGACAGGAAGCCTCTAAAGTCAGAAAAAGAGGAGTCTAATCTGTCTCTACCCCCTACTTTTTCCTCTTTTGCACATAAATCATTGAAGTTTCCAGCAATCAAAAAACAGTCCCCCCCAGAGAGACATACGGTTGAGTAGGAGACTCCATTGAATCTTTCTTAGGGAAGGAACAGGGCTAGCATAGACACCAATAAACCACCAGACCGAGTTAGGTTGTGTACCTTTAATACAAGCTTCAATGGTGCAAGGAGAGGAAGTCATATATATAATATTTGCATCCTTTCTCCAAAAGAGTGCTAGGCCCCCCGAAAGCCCTATAGGGTCAACAATACGCACGTTATCAAAACCAATTTTTTTACATAATTTTAATAATAAGCCCGGTTGATTTTTTGTTTCAGACAAAAAGAAGATATCTGGGGAGTGGAGTCTACACATCTCCTCAATCTGGGATATTGTCAAGGAGCTCCCCACCCCTTGGCAATTCCACACCATGATCCTCATTGCGGAGGTGGGAGCCACTTCGGGCTGGCTGCCTCCACCCTATCGAGAGCTGCATTAGAGCTTGTGGCATTAAAAAATTTCAACTTCTTGAGAAAGGGCTCGGATAAGTCAAAGGCATCATCCGTATTAACATCTTGATCTTGATCGCCGGTCCTCTAGCATCGGAACCATCGACTTGCAAGTTGGAGATACAAGAAGCATCTCTTAGAATGAGTTTACGTTTTTGCTATCTTCACTGAGAATCCACCGTGCGATTTGATTTCGATCAAGATATCAGTTACATCTTCAATGGTAACTCCAGAATTTTGGGCAGGGAAGTGTGTACCGGCTTCCACCGGATACCATTCAATCGCAAGAGTGTCCAAATTTGGGGGGATAATTCTTCTTCCACAATCATGATACTAGGGTCCCCTTGGGAAAGTGAAGACTCCCCATAGTAAACGACTTTGTTTTTCCCCTTATCCATTTGCTCCTTCACTTCTCCTGACTGTGGACTATCACTAGCCACCGCTGGGTGCAAACCAATGCTAGCATTTGAATCGGCCTCCGACCATCGTCCCCGCTGAGGCAGCTCATTGTCAGCGTCATCAATTTCAGGGGACGAATTAACCAAAACAGGGCACCTCACAGAAGACATTTGAGATTTACCAGGGACAAGAGGAGAGTGCATGTGCAATGTATTTAATCGGGATGCCATGGAGCTCGGGCCCGAAAGTGTCCTCTCTGTAAATACCCGCATTCTGATCAATTACCTTAGCATAGCAACAAGACGACTTATGGCCAATAATACCGCAATAAGCACAGTAAAGGGACACATGTTCATATTTGAAGTTGACCCATTTTTCAATCCCATCTTGACTCACCAACATACCTTGCAGGAGGGGTTGTGAAGTATCGATTTCTACAAGACATCGCACAAACTTACCGTATTTGCTCCCACCAAAGACAAGCTGCTTCTTAAGGACAGTACCAAGTTGCTCACAGATTTCCTCCCCAGCTGCTTCCGAGACCCACTCCAACAACAGGCCCCAAATCTGTACCCAAACCGGTGCGAGGTTGAAAGCGCCGTCTTCACTTTCTATACCCGGACGCCATTTCTTAATGATCATCAGGTGAGAGTCATGGTACCAGGGGCAGCCCATGAGTACTCTGTCGGCATCTAGTTCCAAGTCGAATCGAATTTGATACAAATTGGTGCTTAGACCGATGATTGCATACCTCTTTCTGCACTTCCAGGATGGTGATAAAGTTCCCATAAGAGCCCCGTAGCCTACGTTTTTTTCTGAGATAATTTTGACAACCAGACTTCGCTTGCATTCTTCCTTGGATTTAGCTGTCGCACTCGACGGAAGAACGATCTTCATCTTTTTACTTGCAGATGCGGAGCCAGCTTTCAGTTCTTTAGTCGGGTTATTGTTCAGGGTCAAATTGTATGATTTTTATAGTTATATTTTATATCAATTTCCCCCGTATATGTATTATTTTCATAGAAATAGGGCTTTATATTGAAATATTGAGTAAATGATGTTTTTAATAGTTAAATCTCAAAACGTAACGATTTATGTGCGTAATTGATGATTTTATGTTATTTTGGAAATACGTTACGCTTTGGTATGTTTTCCTATTGTTGTAGATACTCATTGATGATGGGAGAGAGGATTTTAGAGAGCCAAATTCGTGATTGGAAAGGATCAATCAAAGATATGGAAGAATAAAAGAGATAAGGAAAGAAATCAATGAAGATAAAGATGGAAATATCAAGATTTCGACAGTGGACTGGCGTCCAAATAAGGCGGACGAGCGTCGGATCGAATCGGCGTTTGAAAATCTGAACCAGCGTCGAGAATCGTAATTCACATTCGAGAGTTCGACGCCCAAACGAAAGCGAAGCGTCGATCTCCGTCAAGCATCCTGGGCGGGCGTCCGGTTGAGTGAGCGGGCGTCCACCGCCGTTTTCTTTGAAACCGACTTAGGTTCTTGTAGCAACCGCCTCGATTTTCTATTTAAAGCACAGCAGAGCCCCAAACCCTAATTCATTCCGATTTTCATACACATCAAACACAAGGGAGCAAATGCATCTTTGGAAGTTGAAGGCGGTCACCCGAGCCTTGTGCTCGGGTGAACCGAGGTTAGATTAGGAGTAGTTTAGATGCTTTTCGTTTTAGTTCTTGGATCCTTCAATGTATGAGACTATGTGAGTTCTTCTTGATTTATTCAATTCCAGTTTCTCTTCATGTTTTGATTTCGTTTTGTATCTTTCCTATGTGTTTATGATGCCATGAGAATAGATTGGAAAATTAGTTTTCAATTGATGTTTATAATACGGAAGTTGCATAAACGTTAGATCACCATAGAAAGATAGGATTTTTAATCGTTAATGATGACAAGTTAATCGATTAATTATCTAGGTTGTTAGATTCTAAAATACGAGAGTTAACCTGAATCTACACCGAGTGTTGTATGGAAATCAGTTTCAACTTACGAGAGAGTAGAGATTGATAAATTGGATTTACTAAGGAATTAGGAATCCGTAGTTTGAGAATAAATTCACTAAGGAATTAGGGGTTTATGTCTCGTGAAAAGGTGAAACCACAAATCGAATTAGAATCATGAGATTAACTAGGATTGAAATCACTTAGTTTGTACATTGTTTGAGCCCATATCTTTTTATTTTAGATTGTTTTATTTTGTTTTCCTAGGTTAGATTTATTCTCATTGTTCTTTACGTTTTTATGTTTGCTTTTCGTTTATTCGTTTCCTTAAGTAACAATTGAGAGAATTAGTGAGATTAGATTCAACATCCCTTTTCCCTGAGGATCGATACCCGTACTTATCCAACTTTACTAGCAACTACCCGGTATTCGGCCGGTTAGGAGGTAGTTTTGCATGGTAGTATAGGTTTTATAAATTTTCTTTTGTTTTAATGATGCAAAATCTCCCCAACAAAAGTGGCGCCGTTGCCGGGGAATAGGTGTCATGTTGAATCTAGTTTTGTTAGTTCTCGATTTTGTTACGTTTTATTTTTGTTTTTAATAAAAGTAGCGTATACCAAGTTGAGAGTTTTTATTTTCTTTGTGTTTCGATGACCGTTAGGTTAAGAATGTGCAAAAGTTTTTACTCAACTTGTTTTACGTGAAGTTTATATGTTTATGTGTTACCTAGTCTAACCCACATGTGCTTAATTTGATAAAATTTCTTTGTCTTTGTGATCTGTGTTGTTGTGTTGTGTTCATAAGTATTTAGGGTTTCTTTGTTTTTTCCTGCTGTGCATGCATGCATTCTTGTTGTATGGACGGCGTGCATTACATTGGGCGCCCGTCCAGATTCTTCATCTGCAGGTGAGCAGCGGTGGGAAGTATTGGGCGCCGTCCGTTCAAATATTTTCAATCTGCTTACGATTTAGAGGATCAGGCGGGCGTCAGTAATTCTAAACGCCCGTCGGTCGGTTTTTCAAAGCGATTTAACGCCTGCGCAGGTGGAAACGTTCGTCCGATTACGAGCGCTAAGTGAGCGTTAATCCGGGTTCATCCAGTTTTGGTTTTTCTTGATTTTATTTTCAATGCTTTTATTTGATGTGGATTTTTCATTCGAGCTTACGTGGCTAATTGATGTTTACATAGATGTCACGAACTTATATGTTTTTACCTTTCCATCTATGAATCCATGTTAGATAATTGATCAATTTTTATATGCATGATTAAATCTAGGCATGTTATAGTGATCGCGGTTCTAAGTAAGCTATAAGCGTTCTTATAGTTAATTAGTAGCTAATGACGGTTCCCGTATGCTACATACGGCGTGATGAATCTTTTAAGCTTTTAAGACTTACGTGCTTCCTTTGTTTTTATAGTTCATATGGGTAGCTACTGTCGGTTTTCCGTATGCTACGTCCTTTCTCCATATGAGTTATACCAGTTTAGATAGATGACTGTTGGTTTCCATAAGTCTATCACTTTCGATAAGTCTTAAGGCGCGTCGGCACTAGTAGCGACAACATGCGTTTATCGTAACTTTGTCATTATGTGGTGAGCGTTTATATATATGTCGTGTTGCATATAGTGGGCTAGTTTTTCTTCTTTTATTTTATTTTCTTTTTGCATATCATTTAAATGCATTTCATTTAGTTGCATTTCATATAGTTGCATTGTTTTTCTATTTTTCCTTTTATTTTTCTTAAGTGTAGTCACCGTCGGTTCCCGTAACACCACATCATTTATTTCTTTCTTTTATTTTTCTTGAGTGTAGTTAATCATCGGTTTCCGTAATACTACCTCGTTTTTTTTCGAGTATAGTTCTTGTTGGCTTTCCATATACCATCACTCTTTTATTTTCTTAGGATTTTTTTCATGTAGTTTGCATTGTACTATAGTTTCATGTAGTTGCACCTAGCCTACTATTTTGTAATGTTTCATGTATATTTTCCATCTTTATATGAGCTTAATCTAAAAATTCTATAGACTTCCTTTCACTCATGCTTTATATGTTATCTTCCCCTATCCCGAGGTATTTCATGTTTGTCAAGTGTGCGGGTATTTGCATTAGCTATTGTGAGTTTTCGAGATGATATCGGTTTTCCGGTGGATGGTCCACGATCTCTTGAGTTAAATCGGGATTTTTGGATTTGGTTGAAACACTTCCGAAATAGCTCCTTCGGCATACAATCGGCTAAGTTTTCTTTTTCTTTTCATTACGCACAACTTGAGGACAAGTTGCAATTTAAGTGTGGGGAGGGGATGGTTTATGTGTATCTACTTTCATTTGCTCATATTAGTTATCATTTTCTATGAAAAGTGCAAAATTTTCAAAATTTTGTTTCGTCCCAAGTAACATTTCAATTGCATGCTAGTTTTATAATCTGGCACCATTAGTTGTTATCAGTAGTCATATCATGTTCTGAGAATAGGTTTAGTAAGTCGATACTCACTTGAACTTCATTTCACGAACCTATTAGATGAAGAGCCAAATATAGAATAGTTTCCGGTTAGTTAAAGGAAAGTCAATTCTTGATCTGAGATAACACTTATTTAGCATTCATGAAAGTTAAGAACTTGTGCTATACTCACAGTTAGAATCTCAGTACCTTAGTGTTCTTGAGAACTTTGAGAGTCTTGAATGTGTTAGAAATATATTTGACCGAGAGTTTCCAAAGAGTTTGAAAAATATAAAAATATATATATCTATAAATAATAAATGAATAGAATTTCTTTGCGGGAATTTTGTTTGTAACTATCACCTCGAGTCCATTTGAATCTTTGCCCAAATGGGAGTGTGGTTTACCTTGGACGATAAGTGGATTGAGTGATCTCGGGGTGACTGCCTCTAATGTAGGGAGTGTGTTATACTTTTGAGATCGACGATAGGAAATATAAAATATCGTTTTTGGAATTCTAAGTCAAGTTGATCTAAACCCAGTAGAGACCGAAAGGTATTTTCTTGGTACTAAGCAAAGGAATTTAGTTGTGAGTTAGTTACTATGTTCTTGGTAATTAGTTTTGTTAGGTAAGTCTTTGTAGATAGAATGAAGTTTTAGTTTAGTTGACCGGATAAGCTGTTAGTGCTTGATGTATTATATCGAGAGAGGATCGGTGGAAGTTTAGTAGGTTCTGCGCACACACATCACCGAGTGAGGTCGATTTGTTTGAATACTAGCTTGTCGTGAGCATGACTATATCTCGTGTCAGGTTATGTGGATTCTTGATGGTATGTTCTTGTTTTGTTTTGCTCGGGACGAGCAAAAGTTAAGTGTGGGGGTGTTGTTCAGGGTCAAATTGTATGATTTTTATAGTTATATTTTATATCAATTTCCCCCGTATATGTATTATTTTCATAGAAATAGGGCTTTATATTGAAATATTGAGTAAATGATGTTTTTAATAGTTAAATCTCAAAACGTAACGATTTATGTGCGTAATTGATGATTTTATGTTATTTTGGAAATACGTTACGCTTTGGTATGTTTTCCTATTGTTGTAGATACTCATTGATGATGGGAGAGAGGATTTTAGAGAGCCAAATTCGTGATTGGAAAGGATCAATCAAAGATATGGAAGAATAAAAGAGATAAGGAAAGAAATCAATGAAGATAAAGATGGAAATATCAAGATTTCGACGATGGGTGGCGTCCAAATAAAGCGGACGCGTCCCGATCGAATCGGCGTTTGAAAATGCGAACCGCGTCGAATCGTAATTCACATTCGAGAGAGTTCGGACGCTTGTCCAAGCGAGCGTCCAGTCTCCGTCAAGCATCCTGGGCGGGCGTCCGTTGAGTGAGCGGGCGTCCACCGCCGTTTTCTTGAAACCGACTTAGATTCTCAGTAGCAACCGCCTCGATTTTCTATTTAAAGCACAAAGCCCCCAAA
Source organism: Gentiana macrophylla (assembly GCA_026214975.1). Classification (NCBI taxonomy): domain Eukaryota; kingdom Viridiplantae; phylum Streptophyta; class Magnoliopsida; order Gentianales; family Gentianaceae; genus Gentiana; species Gentiana macrophylla. The sequence goes on along the minus strand of CM047814.1, from coordinate 99,004,729 downwards.
CCCTAATTCATTCCGATTTTCATACACATCAAACACAAGGGAGCAGCCGCATCTTGGAGAGTTGAAGGCCGGTCACCCGAGCCTTGTGCTCGGGTGAACCGAGGTTAGATTAGGAGTAGTTTAGATGCTTTTCGTTTTAGTTCTTGGATCCTTCAATGTATGAGACTATGTGAGTTCTTCTTGATTTATTCAATTCCAGTTTCTCTTCATGTTTTGATTTCGTTCCTATGTGTTTATGATGCCATGAGAATAGATTGGAAAATTAGTTTTCAATTGATGTTTATAATACGGAAGTTGCATAAACGTTAGATCACCATAGAAAGATAGGATTTTTAATCGTTAATGATGACAAGTTAATCGATTAATTATCTAGGTTGTTAGATTCTAAAATCGAGAGTTAACTGAATCTACACCGAGTGTTGTATGGAAATCGGTTTCAACTTACGAGAGTAGAGATTGATAAATTGGATTTACTAAGGAATTAGGAATCCGTAGTTTGAGAATAAATTCACTAAGGAATTAGGGGTTTATGTCTCGTGAAAAGGTGAAACCACAAATCGAATTAGAATCATGAGATTAACTAGGATTGAAATCACTTAGTTTGTACATTGTTTGAGCCCATATCTTTTTATTTTAGATTGTTTTATTTTGTTTTCCTAGGTTAGATTTATTCTCATTGTTCTTTTTCGTTTTTATGTTTGCTTTTCGTTTATTCGTTTCCTTAAGTAACAATTGAGAGAATTAGTGAGATTAGATTCAACATCCACTTTTCCTCGAGGATCGATACCGTACTTATCCAACTTTACTAGCAACTACCCGGTATTCGGCCGGTTAGGAGGTAGTTTTGCATGGTAGTATAAGTTTTATAAATTTTCTTTTGTTTTAATGATGCAAAATCTCCCCAACAGTTATCATCCATATTCAAAGGAGCAGCCGATGCAAGGACAAATTGAAAAGAGGGTAGAGAAGATCGATTGAAGGACGAATGGAAGCTAGAAAGGATTAGCAAGAAGGAGAACAGAAATCCGGCGGAGAACCCTACTGTATAGGACTAGAAGGAACGAGAAGCACTTTCTCACTCTAGCTTTCTCACTCTTCAAAGTGAACTTTTTTTTGATGTAAATCTATAAACCTTGACTTCTTAATTAAAGATTGTTTTGATATTATAGTTTTTACTAGTTTCGGAATAAGTAAATGTTGTTCAGTAGGTAGTTGAGTTTGTTCAAGTAGTTTTTATTTTGTAAAGTTTGTCTGATAAAAGGTATGACAAAGTTTTTGACCAAATAATTCTTTGTACGACATAACTTACTTACATGGTCGTGGACAACATGGTATCGACCTAACGATATATTTTTCAACACGGTGTTTCAGAAAAACATCAATCCGGTCATCTCTAGTACACATAGTCATCACTACTCGAGCTATGGGCTTCTTCAACATTTTTTAAATTTTCATTTTTAAGTTTAAGATTAAAACTCTACTTTCCACGTATTAAAAGAGCCACCACCGAGCAAGTTCCCAGGCCGGTGTTTACCGTTGGCCGTCATCGTTTTCCCTTAAAACACGGGGACATTTCCCTAATCTTCTTTTTTTTAGGTATATTACGTGGCCAGCAATTGCATCAAGTGCATGTTTTTTTTTTTTTGCCAAACATCAAGTGCATGTTTAATCATGCGTATATTTCTTTACGAACTTTAACGTTTTTTATATTATAAATTATATTCATGATAATGATATACATTGATCAATTATGTGACATAAGATTTGTTTTTAAATCTAGATAATATATAGTACGTGCCATTACTTGATTGAATCAAGAATATACACCATACCTTTACTTAATGGATGAGAAATAATATCCACTCCAACTACTACCTAGTATTTTTATTTTTTATTTTTTTAAATTTTCCACATTCAACGAATAATTGGACAAATTTTGAATTGTTGAGGAAGTATCCTAGGTTACTCCATGTGCCTAACTAATATTCATTCAGACACAAGTCGTGAGTATAAATTCTCAGAAATGCCCACAAACTTCCACTACATTTACCATGTCTCCTCGACCGCCGAACCTGATCCATCCAAAATATTTAATTGGTCAACATTTAGTGGATGAGCATAATGTTGTTACTATTGTACCAAAACAAGATAATGGTGTTTTAAGGGATGTTATTTGCACCGTAATACTTTTATCGGTGCATCACATTATTTATATATCATTATAAAAATAAATAATCTTTGTTAAAATTAGATTTAGAGTTAAAAGCTGACTTTTTGTAAATGTATTGTAAGATATCAGATATATCCAGACAATATAATTTGGGATCTTTAATTTATACATAAATTAAACCGGATTTAGAGTTAAAAACCGACTTTTAGAAGGTGTATCGTGAGACATTCGATATATCCGCACACTATAGTTCGGGATCTTTTATACATAAATTTGACTCTGTAGGTCGAATTCATGTTGCTGCTTCAATAGTAGATTGACCGTAATGCTATAAATGATATCTATTTCTACTTATAGGATCCATTTTCATATTTGAATAAAAAATAGGAAAAATTAGTTTATAGTCCACTTTTTCCTCTTTAATTAAGTGATAATCAGAACGATTTTTTAGTTGCAATAAGGACAAATAATTTGGCTAAGACTAAATTACCCTTATTTAATAACACGCTGAAGCTACTCATTCAACCCGGGTCCTCCCTTCTCTGCCGCTTCTTCAAACATTTCTTCTTCTTCGATTTGCTCTCAGATTGATCGTCAATTGATCTTTCATGACTCAAATAAGGGTAATAAGGATCTTATGATGCTCTTCGAGCTGGAGTCTTACAAGCCATGGGCGGCCATGGAATTGGAGCTGGACGAAGAAGTAAAGCAATCAGAAAATGAATTGGAACAGACCGAGAATTATCTCGATTCAGTGATGGAAGATGCTATGGAGGAATTCAGACGTTTCGAAGCGGAGATGAACGCGGCTTCGATATCGGTAACATCTGTAATGGATTCAAGAACATTTTGCCGGTGGATTTCAGAAGCTCATTTTCCTGATGATCGGATTTCAGAAGCTTCGACCCCATTGGACACCACGGCTGCTATGTGCAAGGTTTGAAGATGAAGGAACGAGCCCAAGCTCTATTAAAACCTGATAATTTATTTCCAGCTAAAAATATATTCTGATGAGTTATGGTTGGCTATTAATATTATGTGATTGAGTTTTGTAAGTTTATCTTTTGGATTTGGAAGGGCGAGAAGGTACGTTGAAGCTTCGTGATGATGTTTATAATAAGATTTAGCAGCTTATTGCTTGTGATAGATGTTTTGATATTTCTATTATAGTTCTAGCTAGCAGGTTATGTTTATTAGCCCATCTATCCAAGTTTGATTTTCTGTTATTGCTAAAGATCAGAATTTTTGGTAGGCTTTGCACATTTGAGATGCTAGTTTCTTATGTTTCCTGTTTTGATCTTTGTAAACATTTTTTTTATATGAGATAACTTTCCGTTGTTTATCTCATAGAAATAAGAAGGGAAAAATATGGTGATCAATTAATGGTGCTTATAAACTTGGTACTTTATCCAATGGAGCTGGATGATACATGCCTAGAATGCTTTGTCTTGTATGATATTGTTACTCATATTGTGTGCCTTACATGAGCCTTATATGAGCGAGTATGATATCGTGTCCAAGAAATAAGCTTTACATGAGCCATATATGTGTGCCTTGAAGTAGTCACTTGAATAAAGCCTTAAATGAGACTGATACTGATACTGATATTGTTTACTGCAAGTAGATCTTCAAATTCTTGTTGCAAGTAGATCTTTTCCTCTGCTTCAGCCACGAGGGAAGCAATAATTCTATCTATCTGAATAACAACATTTTCTCTTGATTGAACTATCGCATTTTCAAGTTTCAATGATTCTTCTTTTGCTAACTGCTACGATTCAACAAGCCATTTGTATGTGAAATCTTTGGATAACCGTGATGCTTGAATGGTGTTTGATGAAATTCCTTTGAAGAACACCGTGTGTGTAATGCACTTTTGTCAGGTTATGCCGAGGCCAAGATGTTGGATCACACACTTGGATTGGTTCGCCAAATGCCGATGAAAACTTGGGACCGTCTACTACTACTAGGCGGGACATGATCTCATTAATCATCACCTCAGGATGTTAATTTACGAATTGAGATGAGAGGATTAGTTGTTCTTGAAGATTACATTTTTAGAATAGTTGCTTTAGAACAAGAAGTGGAATTTTAAATCAACATAAAACCTCTTCTTTTGCATTTGATCTCTAGTGAATTACTTCACCTAATCTGCATTTGAACACCTCTTCTTTGTATATCGCTACCTCCATTCTTGTTGAACCTTGGCTAAGACTTTTACCTTTTAAGTCTTTCTTTGTAAGAGCCTTTTATCATCGATGGTTGAAGTTTTGAATATATCCCGATCCTCTTGAATGAGCCTTATATGTGCGGATATGTGTGCCTTGAAATAGTCACTTGAATTAAGCCTTAAATGAGCGACCAATCATTCATCGATACTTATACCGACGACGTCGATCATCATTCTGTGTGCCTTATATTATATTTATTAGTGATATTGTGTGCCTTATATGAGTCTTATATGAGCGGATATGATATTGTGTCCATTGAATTAAGCTTTAAATGAGCGGATATGTGTTCCTTGAAGTATTCACTTGAATTAAGCCTTAAATGAGCATGATCTCATTTTCGATCATCGATACTTGTATCGATGTGTTAGTGTAAGCGCTTGATAAAATTCGGCTTTCAAATACTACGTCGAAAGGGTATCAAACGCGGTCTCAAAATGAAGATAAAAAATATGAACTTTGGTGAAACAATTTTGATGTACGGTGTTCTAAATCAAAAGTTACGGTTGTTTATAAGAAAAAGAGTTCCGGTTAATACAAATATTTTTTTGTCTTTCAAAAAAACGTCGGAAGGGTATCATAGTTGGGCTCAAATTAAAGAGCAAAAAAAATGAATTTTGGTGAAAAATTTACATGATCGGAGTTAGTAAATCAAAAGTTACGAATGTTTGAAAAAAAAAAAAAAACAATCCTGAGGGTGCTTAAAAAAAAAAAAAACAATCCTGAAGGTGCTTCAAACAGGGTACTTATGCATATCTTGTCCCTTCCTATAAAGGGGTATTTTTATCCGTCTGTAATTTTTTTTTGTCCTTTTTGCAACTAAAAAAATGAGTTATTTATCCATTTTGTAATTTGTTTTGTCCTTTTCCCTCGATCTCTCTAAAAAAATATAAGTATATAAGTAATTTAGTCGTTAAAATTATAAATGAGATCAATATTGCCAAATTAACATGCATCTGTACAAAACATTTATAATTATATGACGTTTTTCAAAACTAATTTTGAGACAACTCACATGATCGAATAAGCATTCTATTCAAAATTCTACATACATGTATTGCACAGATCACAAATTGCACTACTCCTTAGAAACATTTACTCAAGAAATGAATTTTAGTTGAAATTGTATTGTTTATTTTAAGTGGAGTGATTAGAGAGGAAAAAAACTTGTCCAAAGAGATCGGTCAAACATTTGTTCAAAAGTTACTTAGATTCTGTTGCTTGTTTGTTTGATTTTTTTTTCTAATTTTTAATTTTACGAATACGAAAGATACACACATGACATTTTGTCTCTAAAAAGAATCGAAACTGAATTTACATTAATAACTACAACACTTATCATTTGGATCGATCTTATGTGCAAGTTAGTTTGATTGTTTTTTTTTTCCGTGTTGCAAGTTTGTTAAAAGGCGGGAAAGTTGTTATTAAGCTATAGTTAAGATTAGTTACTCAGACATCTTGTTTGTTTGAGTCTATTTAGTCATGAACCTCACAAAGGAAATCCACGAATACATACATAATGTGTAGTGATTGTTCACTATACACTATGTGTGATGGATATATTACCTCTCATCACAAAAATAGATGAGATGAATAGACTTATTTATGGCGGTCCTGGACCAGATGTTTAGGCCACCATAAGGCGTTCTGTTAAATTCTGTTCTCGAGAGTATTTTTTTAGCCTTTCTAAAAATACAATAAATTGAAAAATATTTTCTGCTTCTAACATGGCTCGAGACGGTCGATTGCCAAGTTATATCTTAATGCTCTATAACTTGTTGGTTGGTGAATTTTTAAATCCAATGTAAAAATACAAAATATATATATTATTGGGTAAAAAATTAACGGGCTCTTAAATTCGTCAAATTTGGGAGGTTGTGGGTCATGTTTACGTTAGCCATTTCCAAGCATTTCTTGACCACTATTCCATCAATTTGTAAAAACATAATTTGTTGCTGAATTTTAAACACAGTGGTGTACCAAAAATCTCTTAGGCTCCGTTTGTTTTGGCCGGAGTTTTTTTGGGCGTTTTTTTTACATCACATCACCAATCATTTCTTACAATTCTCTCACCAATCAAATCTTCAACTACAAATTAAAAATATTAAATCATCTCTCATCATTTCACTTTATCAACTTTATTACATTTTTTACCATTATTTTATTCATTATTCTACTTTATTTCACCAATCATTTCATAATCTACACCAATCATTATTCTACTTTATTTTACCCATTCAACTTTCTAATCATTACTTCAATCACTTTATCAAAAAAAAACTCCAAAAAAAACTCCCAAAAAAACTCCAACCCAAAACAAACACAACCTTAATCCCTCTTGGTTGGACACCAAGTAGAATTTGGACTTGAACCATAGTAAAATTTGTGTATTTACGTTAAGTACTATATTTGCTCTTGTTATAAATAAATAAAAATAAAATAAAAACTATTAACGAAAAATAAACATATTTTGGTTCAATTGCAAAACAGGCTATTAACTTGTGAAAATTTTATTCTACGGTAATGATTTATATTTTGAGACGAAAGTAGTATAATTTATATATTTGCATTTAATGACAAGGTAATGTATGTGAGCTGAATTTAGATCTGAATTTTTCTTCTCCCGTTTCCGGTTTGATTGGCGCAAGGCGTCATCGGTGGCTCTCTCTGCATCCTTGTTGCTTTCGTTTCAAGTCTTCTGGATGGCAGTTGAAGTGTAGCGATTTTTACGGCGGTGGATCTGGGCTTTTGGTTGCCAGTTTTGACATGGTCATCGCCGGATTTCTTTCTTTGTCCACCCGGTTGCTGGTCAATGCTTTCTTGATTGAAAGTGGTTGCATGCACATCTTCTCTACTCCTTTTAACTTTTTGTCCAGCATGTTGTATTCGGGAGGTGTTTTTCCCTTGGAAGCTTGGCGGCTTGTGGAGACGATGGATGGTGGGTCTAGGCGGCAACTGTCTTTATGTGTTTGTAGTTGTTTCTTATGTTTATTTGTTGTTTGTGTTTTGGATTGGGTCGGTTACGGTCGTTCTTCCCGGATTGTCTTTTAGATTTTTGGATTTGCCTATGTCCTTTTATGCTATGAAAAAGGTTAAATATTGTCTTATGGTACCAAATTAAATCCTCTATGATTGACATGTGTTTCCCATGTCCTTTTTTTTTTTTTTTCGTTTGTGGGTATAGTCCAGCTCTTGGCTGGTAGTAATCCGGGTTATGTTCCGGCTCTTGGTCCGGCATTGTAATCTGTTTCTTAGTTTTAATAAAATCCTTTCGTTTCTGGTAAAAATAAAAAATAAAAAAAGTATGTGAGTTTGATTTTCATTTTATTACTTGCTACATTCTGGTTGAAAAGTTTTTTTTAATTGAGAAATGTGGAACAAATTTTTTATTATATTGTGGCGGTGATGACAATCAAACTCTAGCTCTAATCAAAAATCGTAAGGGCATGTATTACCGGAACATATATGATTCTCAGTATATTAATGGACTTGGTACATCTAAAAGCAATTTTAATGGTTTGAAATTATATGTCATTTACAATCAAATCAATCATTTTAAATGGATTTTTTTTTTATTTATATATATACAGTAAGACTCCCCACTTGACAATGTCTTCCGCCCGAATCGGTCTGTCGAGGCAGACCTTGGGTCTAAAAAGAGGGGTGTAGCCCGCTTTCGATTGACAGAATTGTAGCCTGGAGAAGCGTCCTCAGCGGCGGAACGGCCCCATGTCCTCGGAACAGGCGCCAAGAGGGTGCCATCCTATCGTGCCGGACCTTGTCACATCACGAGCGCTATCGGCGAGTCGGGTTGTTTGAGAATGCAAGCATTTAGGCCAGCCACACCGAAGCACGGGAAGCAAATATCTGCCCCTCTGTCGACCGGAAATGTTTCGTGCACGGTGTTGAGGGCGACGCGATGCGTGACGCCTAGCGTTAAAATATTTTTCTAAAAAAAATTGAATGAAAGTTTAAAAACCAATATACAATTGGTTCAAAATTTATTTTATAAGAAAATTGTTGAAAGACATAAATTTCAAGCTAAAATAGTAAAATATCCTTTTATTATCATTAAATGACATAGTTATAATGTAATTAGATTGTTAAAAATTAAGAGTAAGATAGAAAAAAAATTAACAAATCTTGTTGAAATTGTAGAATGACTTATATTTTAAGACAATAAAAAAAAATAAAGTAGCGTAAATTTTGAGACGGATGTAGTATACATCATTTTTCATAAAACCATTCTTAAACTATTGTACCATAAAAAACCTGCACCATATGCACACTATGTGATCAACACGAGGAGACTGCCCTCCATGCACTCCGAGATTGTTGGGGAGCAAAATCACTATGGAAGCACCTCCTCCCCCGCAACAAATGGTGCGAATTTTTCAATACATGCCCGACTGCACACTAGATACAAGAGAACATTCAAAATCAGTCTTATGGAAAGCATTGGCCTTCCCTTTTTCTTTTTTTTTTGAAGGGAAGCCTTCCCTTTTTCGAGAAGCGGTTTACACTAATTGGTTTTGGCGGAATCGCCTGCATCATGATCCCGGCCTTGATCGTCCACCAGCCCATATTCTAGCGTTCAAAGCTGAGAGAAGAGCTCATAATCTCCGATTAGCTTGGAATGAGAATATTTAATTTATAGTCTATATATTTACTATTTTTCTTTGCTTAGCTTCATGAAAAAATTTATATTTTGGCTGTGGACTTTCCATTCTGATATATAAAGTTGGATCTTTCCTTAAAAAAAATTAAAAATAAAAATAAAAAACCTACACCATTCATAGAACAAGTCCCCAAATTTTATGAAGGGTAAACTCGTCCAATCAGTCAACTTTCTGGTTGGACCAACATTATTATCCATATATCCCCTAGATGGATAAGTATCATGTGCCGGTTTTTTCATTATTAAAGTTTAAAAAATATTAAATAATAACCCACCAGCCTTTTTTTTCCATTCAATTTCTTCATTCTTCAACAGCTTTCCACACGTCTTTCTCTCCTCATAGTCCCTCCTATAAATACCCTCCTCCCATTTATTCTTTTCTTCAAACCAAAAAGCTCAAACATATTAAATTATATCAGAATTATCTCAAAAATCAATTTACTATCTTTTATCCATTTCTTGTGATTTATGTGAAAAAAATGGTGAATTTTGATTGCAAACAAAGAATTATTTCACCTGATATGTCGATTAAATCTCCAAGGCAATCAAATAAGCTGCAGATTTCGATTCCAAGTCCAACACTGCGTGTTTCCGATCTGTCGCCGGCTTCTGAAACCGCTTGTTCAGCATATGAGCATTATCTACGTTTGCCGGAGCTCCGGCAGTTATGGAGTAGTAAACAGTTTCCTGGTTGGAAAGACGAGTCTATTCTAAAACCAGCTTTACAAGGCTTAGAGATTACGTTCCGGTTTGTATCAGCTGTTTTGTCGGATCCGAGGCCGTATGCTAACCGGAGAGAATGGAAGCGCCGGCTGGAATCGTTAGTGGCGGGTCAGGTGGAGATAATTGCTATGTTATGTGAAGGGGGTGAAGAGGATGGTGGAACGCCGCCGATCATTGATCTGACTTCGTCTTCCGGTGAGTTGGTTCGTGAGTACAGCTCGGAGGTTTGGAAAATCTCCGGCGAGACGACGTTTGTGAGTAGAACGAGCGAGTCAAGCCTGCTACCGAGGCTCGCGGCTTGGCGTAAATCGGAAGATATAGCGGAGAAGATTATGTACTCAATCGAATCCGAAATGCGGCGGTGCCGGTATACACTTGGGCTCGGCGAGCCAAATCTCGCCGGAAAACCGAGCATCAACTACGATGAAATCTGCAAACCAGCTTTACTACACCGCCTGAAAAACAATCCCTCCGATCATATAAAAAACATGGAAAATCAAACTCTATACACCATCCACCAGGTTCTAGAATCATGGATCTTCGTTTCTCAGGAACTCTTAAAGAAGATTCTAGATCAAATTGAAGAAAAAGATTACGAAAAAGCTTCAATCAACTGCTGGCTACTAGAAAACATCTGGAAATTACTCAACCAAATCGAAAAGCTTCATCTACTAATGGATCCGGATGATTTCCTTCATCTGAAAAATCAATTATCCATCAAATTACCATCCCAATCAGAATCATTCTGTTTCCGATCATACTCACTCGTCGATATCACCAAAAACTCAAAAAACCTCAAACACAAAGTACCTTACATTTTATCCGTGGAGGTTGATCCAAAAGGCGGACCGAGAATACAGGAAGCGGCGATGGAGTTATACAGAAACAAAAACGGTTACGAACGGATTCACCTTCTTCAAGCTCTGCAAGCAGTGGAGATGGCGGTGAAGGAATTCTACTTTTCGTATAAGCAGTTGTTGGTGGTGATGATGGGGAGCGTGGAGGCTAAAGCGAACAGAGGATACGGTGGTAGGACGGCGGAGAACGGCGGCGATGCATTGGCGCAAATATTTTTGGAGCCGACTTATTTTCCAAGTTTGGATGGTGCCAAGACTTTTCTGGGAGAACATTGGGGACATGAACGTAGCCGGAGGAGTCCCGATAGGAAATGAAGTGAAATGAAATGATATGAATCAAAAGATTATAATTTATTTACCTTTGAAGAATCTATAAATTAGAAAATATGAGTTATATATTATATATATGTATTTTTTTTTTTATTTTACCTATTAGTATATGATTCTTATAGAATTTAACTGTCTTTAACTTTGTAGATTTTTCTTTTCCTTATATGAAATTATTATGTTATTTCTAATATTTTTGGTTTGATCTTTTCCTCAAACTTATATTTGGATTAATCCAAATAGCTTTGTTTGAATGGTTCTACGAGCTATTTTATCAAGGAAAAAATATCATACAAAACACCTTAACATACAAACCAAAGTTTTTAAGTACATGAACATTCTTGAAGGAATAACAATCGATTGAAATGACAAATAATTAAAACTCGAGTTTTTGTTAGGTGGAAAATTTTATGGTTGTCAATGATAATCAAACTCAATGAATACATGTCGTCATATTAGTGATTGTGATAATGTGTATTAATTAATAACTATTGAATTCAAGATTGAGTTTGGTAGTTATTGATCGACATAAAATTTTCCTTGTTCGGTTTATAAAATATATATATACTTATCGAATGTTTATGAGCCAAGCTCGTATTTTATTTTCTGAAGCAAAATATTATATGGTACGTTGAATTAGCGAACAAAATCGAATTTTCACGAGTCAAGCTCATATTCACATGCATAAGAAGATTACAATCATATTCGAAATCAATTCCTTAAACTGTATAAACATTAATGAGTTGAACACAAGTTTGCTTGCGAACAAATCTGTTCGTTTGACTACTCTATTATCTAGGCGCTCTTAAAGGATTCTACTTACATACTAAAGTATGAGATGATGTTATCGTTTTAGCTGAATTCAACAAGGCGTACTTGAAGCTCAAATAATGGTTAATCTGGTGAAGATAGGGCTAATCTTAGATTAGCTTAATGACGGATCCAAAGTAATCAAGGTGGTGTCTCCACACGTGTGGAGACACCACAACCACACATTTTTATTCTGTATTTAAACTGTGTGATTCTGATCGTTTCACCCGTCACTTCACCCCAAATTCCATCACCATACAATAATTTCTTCATATGACTTTATTAGAGATAACTTTTTTTTCGGGTATCAAAACATCTAATTTTGCCGTTAAAAATGTGATTTAACACGTTTATGGATCTTCAAAATTGTCACGATAACTTTACTGAAACAAATTTATGAATTCGTTACTAGCTCACACCTTATTCTAAATCAGGTAGCATGAGGTGTTTAATTAGATTATTCTACGTAAGTAGTGGTATGTTGTTGTTGGTCAAGTGGTGATCTCATCTCACAACAAAAATTCATGGTCTAATGAGCCGGCAATATATATATTGTTTGATATGGTAATTGTGGTGTTGGAGCTAGGCCAAGTAGAATATTCTTTTTCTGGTCAACGTAAGATAAGCATTTGTATTTTCGTGTCCAATTTGCTTTAATATGTTACCTGTAGTATTTGTTCTGATATGAAGATAACAACCTACGCGGCTGCATGAGGAACCATCCTTTTTTGATTTGGACGTATGAATGAGAAACATCAAACATTTCTAATTTTAAAGAGATAAACCTTGTTAATGATACCTAGTCGATCTATTCAGACATTATATTTCGTGTAAATTTCAAATTTACGGAAGTTTGAATCTGTTTTGTCCCCAACTTTACACATGTCGAATTTCGCTGTATACCCAAACAATATATTAACTATGATATCATTAACAGTTGTCTATAGCGAAGACAACACATATGAAACATTTAGACCTCACGTCTTCATTGTGTTGGAAGACTATCGTAAAAATTTCCCCATTGTTACCTCTATTTTGGTTACTTAGAGAAAATTAAAGGTAGATATTTTGATTTGGCAGTTGGTAATTTCTCTAGTGTATGTTTGAATTTTTTTAATTGTTGGAGTAAATAATGAAAATATGAAATTGAGTTTCAAAGCTTTCAATGTTCTTCAAAGTCTTTTTGACACTTCCTCAAAGGGCGTGTGAGGCATGAGAGAAATTATTTTACATCAGAGATTATGAGAGTTGTATCAATTGGATGTGTGTGATACATCTAATTCATCCACTTTTATATAATAAAATTATATAGGTGTGAGTTGGAAGTAGAAGTTTATTAACAGTAAGTAGAACAAGTATTGTGTTGCTGTCAATTCTCTCGTTAAACATATTGTTGTCTTCCAACTCGAGTATGGCTTGAGTTCGCTTCGTTAAGGTATAAAACATAAAGTACAAATACAAAAACAACAAGTTATGAAGTAATATTACATGTATCACGCTACAATAATCATTATAATTATAAAAATATGTAAATATTAAATAAAATCAATATATAATCCGAATTATCAATTTACGCTGTTGCATGAGGAACCTTCCTTTTTTTTGATTTGGACGTATGAATGAGAAACATCAAACATTTCTAATTTTAAATAGATGACGTTGTCGATGAAGCCTAGCTCAACTGACTAGAGCTGAGGTCTTGAGACCCTGAAGTCTCTGGTTCGAACCCCTCTTGAGGGGAAAATTTGTCTCCCCAACAATATATTGACTATGATATCATTAACAGTGCGTCTATAACGAAGACAACACATATGGAACATTTAGACCTCACGGTTTCATTGTGTTGGAAGACTATCGTAAAAATTTCCCCTTTGTTACCTCTATTTTGCTTACTTAGAGAAAATTATGGTAAATATTTTGATTTGGCAGTTCGTCATTTCTGTAGAGTATGTCTGATTTTTTTTAATTGTTGGAGTAAATAATGAAAATATGAAATTGAGTTTCAAAGGTTTCAATGTTTTTCAATATACAGTCTTTTTCACACTTCTTCAAAGGGCGTGCGATGCGCGAGAGAAATTATTGTACATCAATGATTATGAGAGTTGTATCAAGTGGATGTGTGTAATCAATGATGCATCCAGCTCATCCATTTTTACCTAATAGAGGTGTGTAGGTGTGTCAGATTTCATAATAGTAATTGTATTTTCATTTTGGTGTAAAGTCTATTACTTTGGGTATTTATAGGCACAATTATATTGTCCTTAAAGTAAAATAAATAATGCAAATAAATCAACATTATTTATCTTCGGTGATAATATTCTCGACACGCCCCGCAATCCCGTGGGAAGAGGCTGAACACGGAGATTGGTCTTCATAGTGTGATAGAGAGGAGACCCCAACGGCTTCGTAAGGACATCCACAAGTTGCTCCCTAGAGCTAATACAAGAAATTGTGAGAAGACGAGCCGCAACTAGTTCACGAACGTGAAGAAAATCGATCTCAATATGCTTAGTGCGGGCATGAAACACAGGATTGTGAGCGAGATAGGTAGCTCCGATGTTGTCACACCATAGCGTCGGCGTAGAGGACAAAGGAACCTCCATTTCCTTCAATAAGCTACATAGCCATTGGATCTCAGCGGTAGTGTTCGACAAGGTTTTGTATTCAGCCTCAGTGCTACTTTTAGATATGGTCAAGTGTTGTTTAGTGCGCCAACTGATAAAATTCGATCCCAAGAAGACACAATAAGCCCCGACTGAGTGACGGTTATCGAAGTCAGCCGCCCAGTCAGAATCAGAATAAGCCTGAATAGCAATCGGAGACATACGAGAGAAGAACAAGCCCTCAGAGATAGTATGTTTGAGGTACCGCAGTATGCGCTTGATTGCCGTCCAATGCGCATTAGTAGGATCATGCATGTATTTACTAACCTTATGAACGGCATAGGCTATGTCGGGGCGAGTAAAACCGAGGTATTGGAGACCCTCGACGATAGAGCGGTAGAGCGCCGGATCAGAGCACAGAGGACCATCATCACGAACTAAGCGAGTGGAAGCACTCATAGGGGATTGACAAGGCTTAGCCTTATCCATAGAGGCACGCTGAAGAAGCTGAAGTATATACTTACGCTGAGTGAGAAAAAGGCCATCATCAGTGGGAAGAACCTCAATACCAAGGAAGTAGGACAAGGCACCAAGATCTTTCACCGGGAACTGCGTAGCCAAAAATTGGATAACCTGCTCAATAAGGGGAGTAGAGGAGCCAGTAATAATGATATCGTCAACATAAATAAGTATGTAAATACGAGCACCGTCTCGAGAGTAAATGTATAAGGAAGGGTCGGCCTTGGAGCCAGTGAAGCCAAACTAAGTAAGCGCATCGGTAAACCGGGAAAACCAAGCCCGGGGAGCCTGTCGAAGACCATAGAGACCGCGCTTTAAGCGGCATACGTAATCTGGAAAGTCAGGATGAACAAACCCCTGTGGTTGTTGCATGTAAACTGGCTTGGAGAGGTGGCCATGTAAGAACGCATTCCGTATATCAACCTATTGAAGCGACCAACCCTGCAAAACAGCAAGAGACAAAAGCAGGCGAATCGTGACTGGTTTCACAACCGGGCTAAAGGTCTCATGATAATCAACACCCTCGGCCTAATGAAACCCCTTAGCTACTAAACGGGCCTTATGACGCTCCAGACGACCATCCGCAAGGTGTTTGGTTCGGTAAACCCACTTGTTACCAACAATGTTCATATGGGACTGACGAGACACAAGGTCCCACGTTTGATTTTTCAACAACGCATCAATCTCATCCCGCATCGCATAACGCCAGATTTGGTGTTTAGAGGCAGTAGTATAAGAGGAAGGATCCGAAGTGGAAGTAGTTGCGATGAGGGCTCTGGAGATGGGATAGTGAATGAAGTCTGGCATTTGTTTGGGTTTCAGCTTGTTGGTTTGGGTACGGGTAATCATACGAGACGGATTTTGAGGTGGTGGAGAAAGGGCCACGGGTATGCTAGGGTAGGGTGGTTCGGGTGGAGGGTTGGGAGAAGCCTCGGGTGGAGGGCTGTTTGGTGGTTCGGGTTGTAGAGAAGCCGCGGGTTGAGGGGTGGTGTTTTGGACAGTTATAGACATGGTAGGAAGGAAGGTGGGTAAAGGGACAGTGAGAGAGGAATGAGTGATGGGAGTAGTGGAAGGAGTATATGGGAATCGAGTTTCATCGAAAACCACGTGATGAGCGATGTATATGCGGCCCGTGGCGAGATCAAGGCATTCGTAGCCATGATGGGAGGGAGAGTAGCCCAAGAAAACACAAGTGGCGGATCGATAGTCAGTTTTGTGATGGTTGTAAGGACGCAGGTATGGCCAACACGCACAGCCAAATACACGGAGGAAGGAGTAGTCGGGAGGACGGTGGTAGACCATTTCGTAGGGAGTTTTGTAGTTGAGAGTTTTTGTGGGAAGGCGATTTATAAGGTAAGTAGCAGTGATGAAGGCATCTTCCCAGTAGGGTAGGGGAAGATTAGATTGGGCAAGTAAGGAGAGTCCAACCTCGACAATTTGACGATGACGGCGTTCAATAGCCCCAACTTGTTCATGGTTGTGGGGACACGAGCGACGATGTTGCTTGACTAAAGTGGTAAGGGTTTGAGAGAGGCGACGATATTTACCTCCCCAATCGGATTGCAAAGCTTTAAGTTTGGTAGAAAATTGCCGTTCAATTAAATTTAGGAAGGCGGGAAAAATCATTTCAACTTCAGATTTAAGTTTAATCGGAAAAAGCCACAGATATTTGGTAAAATCATCCAGAAAACTAACGTAATAACGAGACCCGTAGATAGAATTTTCAGTACATGGACCCCAAACATCACTATAAATCAAATCTAACGGTTCATGAGAAGTAAAATCCGAAACATAAAGAGTTTGACGATGGCTCTTGGCCAATTGACACGGGGCACAAACACTAGTAGGTGCCTTATTGGAAACATTAAAAGAAATACACTTGAAGACTTGTTGGAGCACCGGGAATGAGCAATGCCCAAGACGCTGATGCCACGTAATGGAGGAGCGAAGAGTGGTGGAGAGAGCTTGTGCTGGATGACGGCTTGGCTGAGGAGAGAAGTGATAGAGCCCATCATTGACGACGCCTCTAAGAAGGATGTTGCCCGAGTAGTCCTTCACAACAAAAAAGGTGTCATGAAACTCGAAGAAAACAGAATTATCAGAGGCAAATTTGTGGACGGAAAGGAGATTTTTAGTGAGGTAAGGTGACACAAGTATATTTGACAAATAGTAAGTGCGGGAGGGGGAGGTAAAAGACGAAGAGCCAGAGTGAGAGATATGTAAACATGTACCGTCTCCTATGTGGATTGATCAGTGCCGCCATAGGGTTCAGAATTGAGATTGAGGTTGCGAAAATCATTCGTGAGATGATGCGTAGCCCCAGTGTCAGAAATCCATTCAGATGGAGTGTTAGGATATTGCTGTGGGTAGGGATAAGCAGCATAAGCTTGTGGTGGTCGGGGTGCAGAGGGCCATGGGTTAGAGCCCCGGGATTCCTCATATCTACAATAGCAAGCGTGAGCTTTATGACCTGTTTTAGCACATATCTGACACTTCGGTAATGGATCATTCGGGTTAGAGGGAGAGGGTTGCGGTGGACGAGGTTGACCTCGGCCATGACCACCACGCCCCGGCCTCTGTTGTTCCCGTTACCATTGTCTCGTGTTCGGTTATTAGGAGGATAATTTGCAGAACCATTATAAGAATTATTTGAACCATTGCCATAATTATTGGAAAAAAAATGCATTACCATGAGAGTAGTTTCTTGCATAATTCGCAGCAATGGTGCCTGAAGTGGGCAGCGGCGGTGGAGGAGCGGCGACAACAACAAGTCGGTGATGGTTGACTCTGGCTTTGGCGGTGAGAATAATAAGAAGTCTATTACATTGGGTAGACTTCTTATTGTAGGAAGTCGGTGATGGTTGACTCTGGCTTATTGGCCAGAGTCAACCATTACAATAAGAAGTCTATTACATTGGGTAGACTTCTTATTGTAGCGATCTATGCAGTGATGTCTTATTGTATCGAATTATGCACTGACGTGTTATTGTAACAATTTATGCAGTGACGTGTTATTGTAACAATTTATGCATACCTTTGGTTGTAAACATATGCATTTAAACAAAAAGAAAGAAAGAAAAGAAATACAGTTATTTTACAAAGTTATCGAAAATTTAAACCCACACTAATCAAATATATCAACATCAATCAAATATTTAAAGATAACAAAGAAATAAAGTTACTTTACAAAGTTATCAAATGTGTGTATCAAGTTGTATATGCGGTAACATCAATATCATTGCATCAGTTATCTAATTGTAAATACAGTCATCAATGTTACTGCTTCAGACATCAATGTCACTGCATAAGTCATCAATGTCCCTGCATCAGACATCAATGTCATTGCATAAGTCGTCAATGTCCCTGCATCAGACATCAAATGTCACTGCATAAAACCTAACAATCATCGATCGACTCTGCTCTTGTTTTGCATTTCTCCAATTGTGGAGCATTTAATATGGATAAATTACAAGTTTGGTGAAACTACAAAGACTCTTCACTATGACTTCAGTAATGGCCACACGTTGTTTGTGCCCTCACGATAATTGGATTCATTGTGGAATCCTCAATTTTTAACACGATCTTGAATCATTTGACGATCTTGTTTAGCTTAATGTCCTGCATCATTCATCAATGTCATCGCGTCGGACATCAATGTCCCTACATCGATCATCAATGTCCTGCATCGACATCAATATCCCTGCATCAAACATCAATGTCATTGCGCCAAGTCATCAATGTCTCTCTGCATCGTACATCAATGTCATTTGCATCGACACCAAACCGTATCCTTTAGAATTTTGACGATCCGAGTTTTAGATCAAAATATATAACCTTTAGAAATATGATGAATTTAAATATATATATAAAAAAAACATCAGCGCATTTTTTTTTTTTTTTTTCCCTCCATCCAGCGCTTCTCTCTTTTTTAGGAAAATGTTGTGAAGACTTACTTTTAATCTAAAATGAGAAAAAGGACAAGAAAAAAATTGTGGTTGAGAAGAATGAAAAACGCTGTCACATTACTACATGTGGTTGTAGCAACATGTAATATGAGGCAGCGTTTTCTCTTCTCAACCACTATCTTTTTTTCTTGTCCCTTTTTCCCATTTTGTATCTTATTTTGTAATTTTAGCCCGCGACCCCCTTTTTTTTTTTTTTTTTTTTTCTTCTTCTTATTTATCCACTTGAAATTAGAATGTCTTTATAACTAAATAAGTTTCCTTCTTAAAATTAGAATGTCCTTATAACTAAATAAGATTTCGGAGTGTCCTAAATGATCATTAATTCTCTAACGATGGCCTTATAACTAATATCCACTAAATACATCGATATTAATGTAACTGAATAGGAAACAATATAGTCACTTTTAACCGTCATATTTCATCTTCTCTTGTCGGTCAAAAATGACCCTGTGAGGGAGAGAATCTATATGCAATCTATGATTGCATTTGGGCCTAGAAAGTCTGGAAACGTCTTTTACCAATTGATAGTCGGGAGAGTTTATAATAAATGGGCCAAAAGATTGGTTAATACTCCTTCCGTTATCTATCTGTCACATTTCAGAATTTGTTCGTCCGTCTATTGACGTGTTTATCTCGAGGATGAAATGGAAAACTAGAGGGCTCATATTAGCTTGAAATACTGAGAATACATTGTTTCTTTTGGTTTTGTTCTGTTGACGGAATTATTTTTAGTAGATTCCCGCGTTGTAATAAGTAATAACGTTGTTTGTCTTTGCTTTTTAAATAAAGTGAATCGTTTGCTTAAGAAGAATATGGTAGATATATACGTATGTACTATGTTTTTATTTTCTGAAAAATATAAATTATTTTACATTACTATTTTTTTTTTTATTTTTAACAACGATATAAAGTCTCTCCTTTTGCTAAAGAGAACCGCATGGCCTTGACCACAGGACGTACGTTGTTTTTATGGGCTGGAAAAAGAAAAGGAGGCTGTTGGTTGTGGGCCAGGTGAAGTGAATAAGTTTATTTTTATTGGTCCATGTTCTAAGGTTGGAATATACCTCTTTTGGGAGGAAATAATTGTGTTAATATTAAGAAAGAGACGACCCTCTTTCTTTCTTTTATTTCTTTTATTATTTTGAGAAACATATTCTAATTAATTATCATGGTAGCATACCCTAATTGTTTGCTTCATGTTGTTACCTTAAAATTGTTTCATAAGATGGTGAACGGATTTTATTTACCGAATGACTTATGGTGAGCTTAGAAAGTTTCAATGTGCCGGAATCGCCACCATCATTGGACTCGTATGTGGACGAGCGGTAGGAGATGGAGATTATGTAGGACATTATATATATAGTTTATTTACGTTTTGAATTAGTGAATAACCATGTGGGCCTTTAAGTGTAGCATGTTTCTAAATGGGTTTTTAGCCTATAAATAACCTAACTTCCCTAATATCTAGATTATCTAGTAATCTTGAATGATCTTATGAACTTGGATTATCTCTTGTTTATCGTTTTATCATTTATCGCTGTAGATATGCTATATCAAATGATGTAAACGACTCTAATACAGAAGAAAAGTTCATCATGATTAAGTTAAGTGTTATTACAATTGCTCCATATGCTGTAGATATGCTATATCAAATTATGTAAACGACTCTAATACAGAAGAAAAGTTCATCATGGTTAAGTTAAGTGTTATTACAATTGCTCCATATGTTGTTACCTTGAAATTCTATCAACAACTAAGCCATGCTCAGTGTGTACATATGGAATATCTTCACACTTGGTAGTCTTACAGGCATCATCATGTCTTCCCTGTTAATGAAATTCTGTTGGAGAATTTTGAATAAAAATTAACAATTGAGGGAAAATTCGAATGGACATGTGACAACTGAGTTACATCGGTTCGGTGAAAAGTTGCAACCACATAAGGGTTGTACCTTTCGGTTGAATCACCTTTTGAAATGACGCAACCGGTAGTAAATAACCTTCATTTTCTCCTATAAAATCCTAGCACACAAGGGAAAATGGGGATGCAATTTTTCATAAGAAATTCATTCCTTTTTTAAAAGGCCGGCTTACGCGTTTTCATGTCATCCAAAAATAAACCTTGCATATATTTTCGAGTCAATAAGAGATTTGCAGAACATAATCGGTTCGCCGTCTTCTACTCATTGAAGTGTAACAATCCGAAGAAGGTATAACTGTTGTATCTTGGGAGACGATTGTCATTATCGTGTGCACATAATCGGGCAAAACGCGTCTTAAGGACAAATGCGTTTCACGCGCCTCGACCAATAAGTTTTCATCCTTTTTTGTTTTCGTTTTTGCTTGAATTACGTGTTAAACATCATGCTACATTGTTAATTTTCCAAACAAATTCATTTGTGGAACTCCAGCCTCTTAATTCCTCCTGTCCATTGCTGTTGAATTGAGGGGGGGCTTTTATCAAACAGTTGGCGGGTATGAAACTCTCACCCATCATTTTCTTCCCATGAACTTCGCTTGCTCGACGATCGTTGTAAACTTGAGACGGGCATTACGTCGAACACCTAGTGTGTAGTAACCTTTCACCATTAAATGCTTCATTCTCCACCACGAAACCTATGGTTATCTAATTGACGCCACCAAGACTTAGCTTCATCTGCAAGTGTATAGGATGCTATTTTGTATTTGTGCCTTTCCGGTGATTGTGTCCCGTTAAAGTAATTCTCAATTTTATTAATCCAATCCCAATATCTTCAATGAATGATTAGAGAGCCAGTGTAAGTGGGTAAAATCGATTTGAAAAAAACGTTTGTCCTCTTCTCCAAAATCGAGCCCCGATTGCTAACTTCATTCTCCACCACGAAACCTATGGTTATCTAATTGACGCCACCAAGACTTAGCTTCATCTGCAAGTGTATAGGATGCTATTTTGTATTTGTGCCTTTCCGGTGATTGTGTCCCGTTATAGTAATTCTCAATTTTATTAATCCAATCCCAATATCTTCAATGAATGATTAGAGAGCCAGTGAAAGTGGGTAAAATCGATTTGAAAAAAACGTTTGTCCTCTTCTCCAAAATCGAGCCCCGATTGCTAATTTTCTTCACTGACCCCAAGCCATAGATTTTATGAGGGAAATCTATCATCCCCCGGATATGGCCTAGTGGTGAAGGCATGGGTGCGTAGTGCAGCCTCTAACCTAAGCTGGAGGTCAGCAGTTCGATTCCCGTAATGGGGTTGATTTCCGATTGATAACACCCTTCAAAGAGAGGTTTCAAAGCGACCCGTGTTGGAGCTACTAGTTACCCGATTAATCTCTCCTTACTTTCCTGTGGGATCGGGGGTGAGGGGACCCTTAATGGTAGGGTTTACCATTTTTTTATGAGGGAAATCTATCCCCTGGATATGGCCTAGTGGTGAGGAGGAAAGGGGTGTTATAATGATACCGGACCTAGGCCTGGAGGTCGGCGGTTCGATTCCGTAAAAGGGTTGATTTCCGATTGATAACACCCTTTAGTGATGGGGAACCAAAGAAGCCCACGACTCTAAGCTCTAGGTTACTGATTAACCTCTCCCCACATTCCTGTGGGATCGGGGGTGGGGGGGCCCCTCATGGTTAGGGTATAACCATTTTTTATGAGGAAATCTTAGCATCCCTGGATATGGCCTAGTGGTAGCGGTTGGGGTGGTGTAATGCCAAGTCGGACCGAAGCCGGAGGTGGGGGTTCGAGTCCCGTAAAAGGCCGGCCCTTTCGGTAAGCGGTTTATAACGACAAGCCTCTTCCCCGAGTTGCTAGGTCCCCGATTAACCTCTCCTCGCACTCTGTGGGATCGGAGGCGAGGACCCTTCCGGTTGTGGTTTAACCATTTTTATGAGGAAATCTTAGCTAACTTGGTGGGTGTCATAGTTTGAATAGTGCCTCAACCCAATAGAACCTCGATTCATCTTGAAACAGATTTAATCAAATTTACGATCAAGCGTTGATGGAACATCCCAATGGATCTTCGGATCTCGAATACCGTCGAGAATCTGGCTATTCCCAACTCATATTAGATTTTAGCCATCAGAAACGCCCAAGGGAAAACCTTGCTCGAAGTATCAAATGACATAGAAGATCTACAACGATAAACAGTTTTATCAGGTTTATCAGTTTTTAAAAAAATTAAATTAACTTTGAAGTTGAAATTTGTTTTCCACCTCCACATAGTCGAGTTTTATGTATATAAATCCGACTCTATAAACGACGAATTTCACTATAGTATTTTAAAAATAGATTGACTGTGGTGGCAATAACAGTGCCCGTCTACTAAGAATACAAACCCTATAGTCGAAGACAGGGAGAAGACAAGGCAATGGGACGAGTGGTTGTCTTTTCCAATTCTCACCTATCGATCCTTTCTAATTTCTATACGGACTGTCTCAATTTTAAGAGCATTGTGTTTGGCCTTTATGTAAATTATCTCTCCTCCCTTCACATTCTTTTTGTTTTTGCAGAAAATCTTCCACTATTTTTGAGCCCTCAACATTGTAGTCGTTTTTTCCCTAACCCAGGTTTTGTGTGTCCAACAACTATAGCATAGACACTAATTGTTGTCGTTTATAACCTGAATATCTGATTCATTATTTTCTCTTTTTGATAACATAATGAATAAACAATAGTAAGATCTTAAATTTATATTATAATTTCTTAAAGGGTCTTAATAATCTGTTCTTTGTCTCTCTAATTGTTTACCTATGAATTCATGGTATAATAGAAATCTTTTATGGTATGTTTGTTAGGTGAGAATGTAATGGATTTTTCATTCCATTCCAATGTTTGTTTATTATTATGAGGTAATGTAATGGAATGTAATTTTATTCTATTGGAATGAAAAAATGTCCATTTTCATTCTTTCAAAAAATGGACGGAATGTGATGGAATAAAATGAAAATCGATAAAACACGTGGGTGATGGGATAAGAGTGGATGGGTGGTAGGGTAGGGTAGGTGATTAAGTAGGGTAGGGAGGTGGTTAAGGTAGGATAGGGTGGGGTGGTGGGTAAGGTAGGGTAGGTTAAGGTAGGGTACGGTTGGGTGGGGGTGGTGGGTAAGGTAAGGTAGGGTATATAGGGTAAGATAGGGTAGGTGGGTGGCGGATAAGGTAGGATAGGATGGGGGTGGTGGGTAGGGTAGGTAGGGTGAGGTGTACGATAGGGTATGGTGGGGTGAGTGGTGGGTAGGGTAAGGTAGTGTAGGGTAGGGTCATGAATGGGTAGGGTAGAGTGGGGTGGTGGGTACGGTAGGGTAGAGTGTGGTGGTGGGTAGGATAGGGTGGTGGTATGTCAAGGAGGTGTGGTAGGTAAGGTGGGGTGGGGTGGTGGGTAGGGTAGCGTGGGGGTGGTGGTGGAGTAGAGGAGGTCGGTGGGGTAAGATAAGTATGATGCGTAAGGTAGGATATGGTGAGATAGGGTAGGGTATGATAAGGTGGTGGGTAAGGTAGGGTATGATGGGTGGTTGGTAGGATATGGTAGGGTAGTGGTGGGTAGGGCACAATGGTTAGAGAGGTAGGATGCGGTAGGGGTGTGGGGTAGGGCTACCCCACCCACACGCCACCTAACCCATCCTTCCACCATATCCTACTTTATGAACCATACCATACCCTATCACACCCTACCTTAATCCATTATATGCCCTACTCATTACTCAATATGCCATATTTTATATAATTTGTTTAATTCCATGTTTTAACATTTCAAACGCAGTAATAGAATAAATTTATTTCATTCATTTCTATTATCATATTCTATTTCATTTCATTCTTATGTAACAAACATGCCATTAGTCTTTGAATTTTACTCGGTTTGAAGATGCTCTTTATTGAGTTTGAGTTCAATATCAATGTCAAATGTGTTTTCAGACTTAAATTTGTCAAATCCGAATACTACTTGATCCAATAAGTCTAATACAAGAGTGAGACACGACGCATAACAATTAATATCAAATATTGAAAAGTGGAAGAAACATACTACTACTTAAAATGCCAAAATATAAGTTCGTTTGGGGTTTTCACATTTATTAAGAAAGTTGGTTGAATTGGTTATGTGTCACTAAATTTTTATGAAAAAGTCTAAAATGACATTTGAATGTTATTAGTACAAAGTAGTGAAAAGTGGGTGGTAAATAATAAATGAGGGTTAAAAAGAGAAAAATTTAATAAATGTTTCATTGATTATCTAAATGGTTTTATATTGTGGAACGAAACAAAAAAGGTAAATGAAATTACATTTTGAGACGGATGTAGTACATTATTATGAAAAAATGTTGAAACATACTGGATTTGATCATCAGAGTTAACGATTTTAGATTAAACAAATACTCCTTCAGTTTTTTTTTATCTGTCACATTTCACAATTTACTCATTTTTTATTTATTTGTCATTGTATATTTTCAATGCATCATTTATTACTTTTTCCTCCTATATCAATAAAATATTTATATCTCCAATAAAAAAAT
Source organism: Gentiana macrophylla (assembly GCA_026214975.1). Lineage (NCBI taxonomy): Eukaryota > Viridiplantae > Streptophyta > Magnoliopsida > Gentianales > Gentianaceae > Gentiana > Gentiana macrophylla. Next base: position 98,979,362 of record CM047814.1, on the reverse strand, counting down.
ATATTTCCAATGCTAAAAACACATTTACCAACAAAGTATTTACATCTCCAATAAAAAAAATACATTTCAAACACTATATTTGAGACATATTAATTACTTTCTTAATCTGTGTAAATCTTCTATCTGCGATATATATAAAAAAACGGAGGGAGTACGACTTAAGCCTCAGTTCACAAGACCCGTAATTATAGGGCATTGCGTATCACTTATAACCCTAATAGCAAACACAATTAGGCCTAGGAGTTAGAAGCAAAATGGTACTACCTCCGTCCCAAATTAAATGTCCTTTTTTTAGTTTTCACACATATTAATAAATATAATTAATGTGTTGTATTTTTATATTAATTGACATACTTACTCCTAACAAATAATAAATGTTTGTTTTGGGATGTGAAGTGAGTACACTAAATAAATATTTGACTAAGGGTATGTTTAGAAAATAAATATTAAATAAAGCATTGATAATATAAAATGATACTTTTTATAGAACACTTTTTTTTTAAAATATAGATACTTATTATGGGACGGATGTAGTACATTTGCCAATAGCTAAGTGACAAATTAAGTACTGGTAGTATATGGGATTAAACGGGGGAGTTGGAGTTTCAAACATTCTTGAAAATTGTGGCACGCACGGCCAATTGACTGTGCTTTGTGTACTTTCCCGATTACCATGGAACCATTACCAATTGGGATAAAACCTCAAATTATTGACCATGTTGGAATTTGTATACTACCTCCATCCTATAAAAAGTGTCCATAACAGAAAAATGAATTGTTCTATAAAAAGTGTTCATTTAATTTTCCAATACATCATTAAATACATTTTTTCCAATCATACACCTATTTTAACATTTAATTTTCCATAATCCTTTCATATTCCAAAACAAGCATTTATGATTAGTTAATGATATATTTGTCTATTCATTCTTAAAATACAACACATTAATTATTTTCTTGTCTCAAGTCCAACAAAAAAGTGGACACTTTTATCGACGGATGTAGTATCTAATTTTGCTACCCTTATAAAAGTAATTCAAAGATTTTCCTTTATCAATGTATCCTAACCTAAAGGTCATGTTCATTTGCTTCTAAGCCTTCGTGGAGAATATAAATCGAATAGCGTGACTCAGGGGGTTCAGTATACAGTGTAAGAGCTCCGTACATGTTTTTCTTTCCCTTCTTTTTTGGTTAAAATGAATCGACTTTTATAGAACCGAGCACTACAATTTAGCTCTAGATAAGACTGCTACTTCAATACTTGATGAGAGTCAACTTTACTATGCTCCGATGCATGTTTAAACCCCCGTTTACGGCATTTTTGGTTCATTCCGGGTAGTTTTAGACCGTATTTAGGGCAAAATCACATTGCACGTCCAACATGAGTTAAACCGTCATCTAGATGGAAAACCTCGACATTTTACGATGTTTTTGGTCCTTTTCGAGCCCTAGTTATCTTGCGAAGTTATGCTCGGTTTGTGTTAGTTGTTGTGAGCTCATGAGCCCGGGAGACAAGGCATGGAGCGTATGAAGGTGAAACCAATGGTTGAAGGTAGAAGAAAAAAGAGAAAAGTGAAGAAATTGGAGCTTGCAGGTGTTCAGCGCGCGCCAAAGCCTTTGGGGCACGCCAAAGTTGAAGTAGAATGCCCAGCAAGCCATTGAACAAGTCAGAGGGGCGCCAAAAGGTGCAGGGCCCGCCAAGTTGGAAACAGAGCTCCTAATCATAGAACCAGAGTTTTGTGGCGCGCAAAAATGACTTTTCTGCGCACATTTTGGAGCATATAAATATCACTTGCATGATTTTTAAGTCACTTCTGACACTTTTACACTTTCATACTTACACTTTTTCCCCTTTAGGTCGAATCCTTTCCCTTCTTCTTCCCCAGATTCACTCTTACATCATATTTTACTTAAATTAAGCACAATCTAGCTTAGATTCTAGCTAAAGTTTCTTCTCTATTCTTGGATTTTATCATTTTGGGTCTTCATCGTCATCAATTGACATTGGGTGTTGATGAAGCTTGATGTAATCCAGATTTTTGCTACGAATTTGGTAATTAATTTCAGTTTCCCTTTACTCATGGCTTTAGCCAAATTATGTGAAGATTGATGAAATCACCCTCTAATTGATGAAATTGGGAATGAGTAGTGTTTAATTGATGTTGTATCGACGAATTCATGTCTTAAAACTTGTTCTTAATGCTTGAATTAGCTTGTACACCTAGTTCATGAACTCACACACCACTTTTATAAATGTATGTTGCGAAGAGTGCGGCAAAAATGGTTTTAAGATCATTTCTTATAATCAATCGAGTTGTTTAGATTTATTAGGGAGTGAGGTTCAATCGGTTGTGAAATCGAGCAACTCTAGTGAGTTAATCTTGTTTCGGTCAGTTAAATCCTTAAAGTCGGACTGTTGAACCGGACAAAGGGTGTTTGATTGTTGCATGGCATCTTACACTAGCTTAGGAGTTTGCACCTATGAATGAGTCGATAGTATAGGTTGGTAGGCAGGTTAACTCCATTCCCGAGTTAATCGATTAGAGGGGCGAAAGTAATCAATTGGATCATGATTTGGCTATGTTTCTCTTTATATCTCTTACTATCCTTAATCTACATATCGTTTTAATGTAATTGAACTTGAAACATCTTGGTCAACCTAAACTAAATCCGAAAACGGCTTTGGTATTCGATAAATTCCTCATGGGATACGACCTTGCTCGCTATTATAGTGCATCCGACTCGGTACCCTGCCGATTAAAGTTGGACCGTCACTATTTTGGCCATCAATACTCCCATTAATGAAATCAGGAATTCGAGTTAGAGTTGGACTAACGAACTGTATATAAATGATTAGATGAGCTAGATTGAAATGACATAGATTGGAATTCAAGTTAAAGTTGGAATTTGCCCACATTGGATCAAACCGATTTACAATTTTTGAACCGTGATGTTTGTGAAAATGAGATAAAAACTGCCATTTTCAATATGGGTTCGTATAAAGCTGATGGTCCGGATGGGTTACCGCCTCTGTTCTTTACACGTTGTTGGGACATTGTGGGGAGATTGGTTGTTCGCTTCATTACTCGCACCTTTCAGTATGGGACCTTTCTGGAACATATGAACGAAATTGTGATCTCTCTCATCCCGAAGAAAGACCGTCCAGAAGTGAGCTCACATTTCCGGCCAATTGCCTTGGTGAACGTTATCATTAAGACTATCGCCAAGGTGATAGGCAATCGCTTAAGCACGGTTATCGGCAAATTAGTTGCTAAGACCCAAGCAGCATTTATTCCGGATCGAGGGACAACATAAAATATTATTATTGCTCAGGAAATCGTCCACTATATGCGTCAGAAGAAAGGGAAACATGGGGTAATGATGGTGAAAGTTGATCTTGAAAAGGCTTATGGCCATGTTGATTGGGATTTTCTCCATCAGATTTTGAAAGCTACTGGGTTCAGTCAAAAGCTAGGTGACCTTATTATGTTTTGCATGACATCAGCTTCTCTGTCGGTTATCTGGAATGGAGAACGATTGCCATCATTTAAACCGAAACGTGGCCTTAGACAAGGAGATCCGATAGCCCCTTATTTATTTGTCTTGGTGATGGAAGTACTGATGAAGTTTGTAGAATTACAAACACAAAATAAAATGCTGAATTATTATTTGTGGAAATATTATGGTTAATATTACTTTGTTATTATACTAATAACACGTTACATTGTAACATGTTACTTATGTATCAAGAGACATATTAATTGTATTAAATAGACAATTAATATGTCCTAAAAGTCATAAAGTAACTACCTTTTGTCCTATTATGTAATAGCATGTACATATAGCCACTTCTAGCATTTATTTCTAGCCGACTCTAGTTACTTTTACTTTTCTAGCTAGGTTCCTCTCTTGTAAGGATCCTCTCTTGTATCTATTTATACTAATTCTTTCAACATGAATAAACAAGTTGAAGTTTACTCAAGTATTATTACTTTCTCAAACTCTCTTCATGGTATCGAGACTTAAACTCCTCGAAATCACCGCAAATTCTCGCACCATGTCGAATCAAGAATGTCTTCATTATCCTGAAGCTTCCTCACCTCGGTTGAGTCCCAGTGCCTCAAGAGACCGGGTCACCGACTCTTCATCATACACAAATCATAGACTTGATGGCAACAACTACTTGCTGTGGGTCAAGGTCTATGAAAATGTTCATCTCTGACAAGGTAAGATGGGATACCTGTCCGGCTCTAACTCGCCCCTGTCAAAGATGACCCGTGATTTGAAGCATGGGACACTACTAATAATCAAGTCATGACCATTCTCACAAGATCAATGACAAAAGAGATTAGTGAGAACTTTATGATGTATGATACTGCAAAGGAAATGCAGGATAATGCCAGGATCTTTACTCCAAGAAAGACAATACATCGAAGTGTATGAACTTGAAGCTCAGATTCAAAATCAGAGACAAGGAGATATGTCTCAGAACTCAATACTTCAACCAACTGTCTAGGGCATGGCAACACTTAAATATGTTGGAAACTCACCCCTGGAATGATGTCAAGGATGCTGCCCTTTATAAGGACATTATTGAGAAAATGAGAGTATTCAAGTTTCTTACTGGACTGAATCCTACTCTTGATGATGTTAGAGGAAGAATCCTTGCCACAAAACCTCTCCCCAATCTCAAATCCATGTTTGCTTGAAGTCAAACATGAGGAAAGCGAGGAGGAAAGTGATGTTTCTTTGAACTCCTGCCGACAACCCTTCCGAGTGCTACCTGGCCGATTGTCGGGAAGCTTCTTTGAGGAGGTTGTTGAGACCGGCGAGGAAGCCTCACCGATCGAATCGAAAGTTGTTCTGTGAGCACCGCAAACGCACAAATCACACCAAGGACACTTGGCTTGGAAGCTACATGGCATGCCTAAATCCTCCAAGCCTACCAGGGAAAGTCGTAGCGGGCATGTCAATGAAGAGGAGAATGTTAACAAGTTGAATGCTCGGTTTGTTTGCATTCAAAGCTTTCCTCACTCAACAAAAGAAGGTAGTCCTCTCTTGACACGGCTACTCAGGCTAGTGCGAGGTAAATTCTACTCTTCTATTAGTAATGAAACATGGATTGTTGATTCAGGGCCTCTCTCATATGACCGGCAATAAAAACCTCATAACTCACCTTATGCCATGTCATCAAATTCACAAAGTTAAGATCATTGATGGATCTATCTCTCATGCAAAAGGTTATGGAAATGTTAAACTCACTAATAAGATAAGCCTAAAGGGTGTCCTATTTGTTCCAAAATTAGACTGCAATCTCATATCTATCAGTAGACTTGCAAAAGATTTGAATTGGACTGTTGTGTTTAATAAGAATCAGTGCACTTTCAGGACCCTTCTTCACATGAAGTGATTGGGAGGGCTAAACCTCGCTTTCAGGATTGTATGTGGTCAACCTCACAAGAAGAGAAAGATCAAGACCCAATCGCCTGCACACACTGCACTCAAACCTTAGACAATATCATGTTATGGCATTATAGACTAGGACATCCAAGTTTTGGTTATTTAAAGTCCAGTAATTCTGAATTATTTAAAGGATGTAATGTCAATGATCTTCAATATGATATTTGTCAATTTGCCAAACTTACCAAATCATGTATACCAAACTACCTTATTTACCATCCACACCTTTCACTTTAATTCATAGTGATGTATGGGGACCTTCAAGAGTAAAAAGTATAACATGGAAAATGTGGTTTGTCACTTTCATTGATGATCATACAAGAAACACATGGCTGTTTTTAATGAAGGATAAATCTGAAGTTGGAACAGTTTTTCAGGAATTTTACAACATGATCTCTACACAATTTGACACTAAGATCAAGATCTTAAAGACTGATAATGCACTTGAATACTATGAGTCTAACCTCAGTAATTTCTTGATGAATAAGGGGATTGTCCATATCATTAGTTGTGTGGAAACACCTCAACAAAATGGGGTTGCTGAGAGAAAGAACAGGCACCTACTGGAGATGGCTAGATCAATCATGTTCACCACACATGTTCCAAAGTATATGTGGGGTGAAGCTATATTAACTGCCACATACTTAATCAACAGACTTCCCAGCAGAGTGTTAGGCTTCAAAACTCCTATCCAAACCCTTCTCGACCACTCACTCCTCGCCTCATCTTATTTCCCGATTACCTCCAAAATCTTTGGTTGTCTTGTGTTTGTCTATATCCATGCCCAACACGAAGCAAACTTGATCCCAAAGCTCACAAGTGCATTTTCCTAGGATATGCAAAGGACATGAAAGGTTACAAGTGTTACTTTCCTTCTGAAAAGAGATTTTACAATTCTATGGATGTAATTTTTTTTGAAAGGACTCCCTACTACCGTAAGTCCACTGAGGCAGTCACTGATGGAAACCTGATTGAAATTGACCTAAATCCTTTCCCTCAGCAAACTCTTAACCTCAAGAACTCATCGCTTCTCAAAGAGATCGAACCTCAAGACCTCTCGACTCTCAAGCCCTCACTCGATCCTCAAAGAACCTCCTGAACCAGAGTCTACTGACCCAGAGCCTGCTGACACTCAACAACCTACAGACTCTCAGCAGCCTGCTGACATTGATGATATACCTATTGCTATCAGGAAGGGAAATAGATCTTGCACTACTGATCATTCTATTCATAATTATCTATATTATGATCGATTTATCACCGCTTTTGCCATGTTTACACAGACTTGGATTCTCACTCTATTCCTAAGAATATACAGAAGCTCTCCAACATGACAAGTGGAAGGCGGTATCAAAATCGAAATGATCGCTTCTCTCCTTGACAACCATACTTGGGATCTCACCACTCTCCCACATGGAAAGAAGACAATCACCGCAAATGGTTGTTCACTATCAAGTACAATCTTGATGGTACTATTGACAAATACAAAGCTAGGCCCGGTTGCAAGGGATTCACTCAAACATATGGTCTTGACTACAAGGAGACCTTTGCACTGTGGGCAAAGCTAAACACTTGTCAGATACTCGATCTCACTTGTCATCCAACTTGATCGCCTCTCCACCAATTGGATATCAAGAATGCTTTCCTAAATGGTGACCTTCTTGAGGAAGTCTATATGAATGTGCCTCCTGGTTTTGCCAACACTCACACTCAAGGGAAAGTTTGCAATTTGAGGAAATCTTTATATGGCCTAAAGCAATCCCTGTAGCCTGGTTTGGCAAACTTACTACTATGGTTAAAGTGCTTTGGATATCATCAATGCAACTCGGATCACACCATGTTTATCAAAACAACAAACCAGAAAAGATCCATTCTTATTGTCTATGTGGATGATATCATCCTTACCGGTGATGACCCTGCTGAGATCCAACAATTGAAGACCCTGCAGTCAAAAGTATTTCAAGTTAAAGATTTGGGCTACCTCAAGTGTTTTCTTGGTATGGAAATAGCTAGGAACAGCCAGGGTATATCTGTCTCACAGAGGAAGTATGTCTTTGGACTCTTTGAAGAAACGGCATCTTTGGGATGCAAACCCTGCTTTGTATCTCAGAGAGACCCCGAGTAATACCTCTTGCATGGTGACATTGTTTGTCGAAAGGATCAATATCAAAGACTTGTAGGAAACTCATTTATCTATCCCATACAAGACCTGATATTGCATATGGAGTCGATCTGGTTGCTTGATTCATGCATTGCCTACTCTTGAGCAACATTGGGATCTTGTGAACAGGATCTTGAGGTACCAAGTCCACTCCTCGGACAAGGCTTACATTTCACCAAGTCTCTTGAGATATCTATCAAGGTTTACACTTGATGTCGATTGAAATTGGGTGGTCACACACAGACAAAAGGTATACTACAAAGCATCGTTCTTATGTATGGGAAATCTTGTCACCCTGGAGGAGCAAGAAACAACCTCATGTCTCTAGAAGCGATCTTGTCGGCTGAACTCGTGGCACTAGTTTTGGGTATTTGTGAAGCTCTATGGATAAAAAGGGTACTTAATGAACTTCAGCAGCCTATTCAGCAACCTATCACACTCTGTTGTGACAATAATTCAGCCTTATGCATGGCAGAGGATCCAGTCCACCATGATAAAACTAAACATGTGGACATTGATAGACACTTCCTGAAGGAGAAGATTGATGCCAAGATTATTCACCTCCAGTATGTTCCCTCGTGACTGACACGAATCGATATTCTCACCAAGGCCATACCACCACTTATGTTCAGCAGACTGAGTAGCAAACTTGGTTGTATAAACATATACAACCCAGTTTGAGGGGGGTGTGGAAATATTATGGTTAATATTACTTTGTTATTATACTAATAACACGTTACATCGTAACATGTAACTTATGTATCAAGAGACATATTAATTGTATTAAATAGACAATTAATATGTCCTAAAAGTCATAAAGTAACTACCTTTTGTCCTATTATGTAATAGCATAGACATAGCCGACTCTAGCATTTATTTCTAGCCGACTCTAGTTACTTTTTACTTTTCTAGCTAGGATCCTCTCATGTAAGGATCCTCTCTTGTATCTATTTATACTAATTCTTTCAACATGAATAAACAAGTTGAAGTTTACTCAAGTATTATTACTTTCTCAAACTCTCTTCATTATTGATCAAGCAAAAGTTACAAGTTGATTACAATGCAGCTGATCATGGGGTATTTATAGCTTCATACACATCATGGACCAGTCAGAAGTAAGTTACAAACGGTTATAACAAACTATAACAGAATAACCGCTTTCTAGTTTACATCATGCTGAAAGTGATCAACAGGCTACTGAGGCTTCCATACTGTCAGCAGGCTTCTGTACTATCAACAGGCTGCTGGTGTCTTCATATCATCAGTAGCTTGTGCACTCAGCATTCCTTTCAGCCTATATATGTAACACCCCCCTCAAGCTGAGAGTGGTGCATGAACAGCTTGCACTCAGCATTCCTTTTAACTACTTGAATTCTAGATGATCTTTGAAACTCCCATTTTATCTATTAGATAAGAGAAAATAGGTGCATCCAAGGCCTTGGTGAGGATATAAGCTATTTGTTCTTTTGTATTGTCTGGAAGATGTTTGATGAGCCCTGATTTGACTTTGTCTCTCACAACATGGTAGTCAATTTAAATATGTTTGGTTCTTTCATGAAAGACAGGATTGTGAGCAGTGTGCATTGCACTAGCATTGTCACAAACTAACACAATGGGTAACTGAACTGGAATTTGTAAATCTTGTAGTTTATGGATAAGCCACTGGACTTCACAAATTGCATTTGCCATGGCCCTGTACTCAGCCTCTGATGAGCTTCTAGCAATTTTAGTTTGTGTCATTGCCTTCTAGGAGACTGGAGCATCTCCTAGAAACATCATATACACTGATACTGATCTTCTTGTTTCAGGACAACCAGCCCAATCACTATCTGTAAAACCCTTAAGTACAAGATCATTGTCTGCTGGGAAGAAGATTCCTTGGCCAGGATTGGTCTTTAGGTACCTCAACAGTCTATATGCTGCCTTCATGTGATTTTCAGTAGGAGTGTGCATAAATTGACTTAGTTGTTGTACTGCAAAGGCAATATCAGGTCTGGTAAAAGTGAGGTAAATCAATTTACCCACTAGGGATCTGTATGCAGTGTTATCTTCTAAAAGTGGTGAATCACCATGTTGTAAAGTCTGCTTGGACTTCATAGGTGTCTTAGCAGGTTTGGCTCCCAAAAATTCATATTCTTCTAGGAGGTTAAGTGTGTATTTTTTTTGTGAAATGGATACTCCTTTTGGACATCTAGCAGCCTCAATGCCTAGGAAATATCTCAAATTTCCAAGATCTTTGAGGGTGAACTGCTGGTATAAAGCATCCTTAGCTTGCTGAATTAACTCTTCACTGGGGCTAGCAACTATGATGTCATCCACATATACCAATAAGGCAATGAATGACTGTCCTGACCCTTTTGTGAATAGACTGTGGTCATGTTTGGATTGAATGGATCAATGAGCCTCCAATGATTTAGTCAACTTGCAATTCCATTGTCTGCTGGCTTGTTTGAGACCATACAAGGATTTGGTAAGTTTGCAAACTTGGTTTGGTTTAGTTGTTGCACAACCTGAGGGTAACTCCATATAGACTTCTTCATGTAGATCTCCATGTAGAAAGGTGGTGTTGACATCCATTTGATGTAGATGCCAATTATTGACTGCTGCTGCAAGTAAGGTTCCGAATTTGGTGATCTTGACAACAGGGGAAAAAGTTTCTTGATAATCAATCCCATATGTCTGAGTGTAGCCTTTTGCTACCAGTCTAGCTTTGTATCTCTCTACTGATCCATCAGAATTGTGTTTGATTCTGTACACCCATTTACACCCTATTGGTTTCTTGCTTGGGGGCAGATCAACTATTTCCCATGTGTGAGTCTTTTTTAAGGCTTCAATTTCTTTGTTCATTGCCTCATTCCATTCATCATGCTTGATAGCTTGATTGTAGGTCATAGGCCCTTTAACAACATCAATAACATTAATGAATCGGCATAGTCTGCGAGAGTTTGTCCGGACTCATTCTTGCACTCGGCCAGATGTGAGTCTGGCTTTGAACATTATGAGCACCCCCTTGATAAAAGGTTGGCGATTTCCTTGTTCTTGTGGAGATTTTTAGTTGTGTGGGTTCAGGTGCCTGATTTACTGGTTCATGCCTTGCATTGGATGTATCAACTGCCGTTGATCCCATTGTTTGGTTGGTCTCACGACACATTCGGAATGTCATCAAAACCGTCCATTACCGCAAAGGAACATGCATGTCGAAGAAGATATCTATGTTTTCCCACACCTCTTGAAAAAGAGAAAATAAGTTTCATGGAATTGAGTATTTCTAGCAACAAAGATATCTTTGTTGGTAATATCTAAGAGAATAGCACCCTTGGAGGTGGTTGAATTCCCAAGATAGGCACAAGTTCTACATCTTGAGTCAAATTTGGTCTTATACTGCTGAAGTGTGCATGAAAAACTAAGCAACCAAAAACTTTAAACACGGAATAGTCTGGTTTGGTGCCATAAAGCACTTCATGTGGAGTGTTTTCCTTCAAAGATGGTGTAGGTGTGGCATTAATCAACTTTACAAACATGAAAAAGACAAAAACCGCAATATTCAATGGGTAGATTACTCTAGAGCCTCAAACCTCTTGCAACATTCAGCAGATGCTGATGTTTTCTTTCAACAATACCATTTTGCTCAGGTGTGCTTACACAGGATGTCTGATGTATAATACCCTACTGAGCATAAAAGTCAGTAAGCTGAAATTCTACACCATTGTCAGATCTAATGACTTTAATAATTTTATGAAACTGAGTAGAAATTAACAAAAGATTTAACAAGGTCAGAGGCTTCAGATTTATGCCTCATAAGAAAAACCCAAGTAAATCTAGAAAAATCATCTACAACAGTAAGAAAATATTGTTGTCCATTCACAGTATGCTGTCTTAGAGGACCCCAAATATCCATATGAATAAGGTCAAAATTAGCATTTACAGAAATAGTACTTAAGGGAAAAAGATTTTTCTTCAGTTTAGCCATAGGACAAACATACCAAAGATCATGATTACAAAATTTGACATCAGCAGACTGTGAACTGATGACTTGCAGTCTCTTATTTGGCAAGTGCCCAAGTATGTAGTGCCATAAAAGTGCATCATCTAATCTATCAGATAAAGTGTGATTTTCTACAGCATTGGCAACATAAAGTCTTATTGGTTGATCCATGACATAGAGTCCTCTCTGTAACCCAGCTGAACCAATCATTTTCTTGTTCTTGTATGCAAAACACACTTGTTAGCAGAAAAGACAGCTGTACCTTTTGTATGATTAATATAAGAAGGTAAAGATAAAAGGTTATACTTAAAACCAGGAATGCAAAACACATCATGTAGGACCAGTTGAGTTTTAATCCTCACTTGTCCTATATGTGTGACAGAGACATTATTTCCATTAGGTAATCCCATTTTTGCACCAGAGGAAGGTTTGGGATTGCTTAACAAATCTACTGATCCTACAATGTGATATGTGGCACCAAAGTCCAAGATCTATTGTATTGATCTTACTAAATTTAGGTCACCTGTTCCTGTAGCAGGTGAGTAGTGTGTGACAACATCAACAGGTTGGCCAAAAGCAAACCCTGCATGTCTAGGAGGATCATTCAGCAGAGTCATCAACTTGTCAAGTTGTTGTGCAATAAGATTATGAAACCCTGGTCCAGCAGACCTGCTTGGTGCCTGATCTTCTTCTGCTGATTGCTCATCTTCTACCATATTTGCCATTTTTGACTTGAAGCCAGGAGGAAAACCATGCTTCTTGTTACAAGTCTCCTCAGTATGACCATTGAATCCACAAAAACTACATTGCATCTTTTTGGAATTTTTAGACCTAGGATTTGCAGCAGAGTTAGGTCTGCTAACAATCTGTTTTTGTCCCTGTCTATTTTCCTGTGATATTAGAATCATGGAATCTTGATTCTTGGCCTTGCTAGACACATACAACTTCTGTCTTTCAAATTTTATTGCCATTGCAAAGGCATCATGAATTTCTGGAAAGGGCACCATCAACATTGCCCGTGAGACCAATGGTTCAAATCCATCTCTTAAAGCTTTAAGGAATTACATGACATGTTCAACTTCCATATGATCCATCAGAATACTGATTGCATTGCAGCGACATTGAGGATCACGTGAGCAGTTATTACAGAGGCTGATGGTCTTGATTTCTTCCCAAAGAATCATCAATTTTGTGAAATACTAATTGACAGAATATGTGCCTTGTTTTAGTAGATGCATCTCTTCAAGAAGATCTGAAAGTCTTAATGCATTAACATTTGAAAATCTTGCTGCAAGATTCTTCCAAACAGCATGTGCATTCTTGAAGTACATTAAACTTTGAGCGATGATGTTCTCTAAAGAATTTAAGATCCATGATCTCATCATTGTATCACATTGCCTCCATGCATGGAAGTCTGTTGATCTGCTTCTGGCCTTTTAATTGTGCCGTCTACGAAGCCAATCTTATTCTTGGTGATTAACACCATCTTCATGGACATTTTCCATGGATTATAGTTGTTGCCATTCATCAATGGCTGAACAAGAACAAGAACAAGAACAAGAGAAGGGTTCTCATTTGGATGAACATAGAATGGACTGGTATCTATAGCTTCATACACCTCATGGATCAGTCAGAAGTAACTTACAAACGGTTATAATAAACTATAACAGAATAACATCGTTCTAGTTTACATCATGCTGAAAGTGATCAGCAGGTGTTTAGGGTGAATTTATAATGTTTTTAACGATATATTTTATATCAATTTCCCCCGTATATGTATTATTTTCATAGAAATAGGGCTTTATATTGAAATATTGAGTAAATGATGTTTTTAATAGTTAAATCTCAAAACGTAACGATTTATGTGCGTAATTGATGATTTTATGTTATTTTGGAAATACGTTACGCTTTGGTATGTTTTCCTATTGTTGTAGATACTCATTGATGATGGGAGAGAGGATTTTAGAGAGCCAAATTCGTCATTGGAAAGGATCAATCAAAGTTATGGAAGATTGAAAGATATAAGGAAAGAAATCAATCAAGATGAATGTTGGGAAATCAGGATTCCGGGTAGTCCCGACTTCCGACGCAGTTCTTGATATGATAACAACCGATTTGACTCTGGACCTCAAGAGAAGAGTTGTAGGGCTTGAAGAGAGTATTCTACAGGATTTTTAATCACTCCATTCCGACTTACGAGGCCCGAGATATGAGCGTTACAAGTTTGGATGCTGTTGCTGAAAATAGTGAACGGGCGTCCGACATTATGGACGGGCGTCCGGCACCTTTACTGTAGCAACCGACTTGATTTTTCTATAAAAGCAGCTGCGATTCCAACCGTAATTACATCAGATTTTCATACGAAAATTACACGCATGCGAGCCGCTTTTGGGAGCTTTCAAGGCCGATCATCCGAGCCTTGTGCTCGGGTGATCGGGGTTAGATTATGTCTTTTATTTTGTTCTTTTCCTTCTTGTTCGAGCATGATGAAGGCTTGAAGCTTTCATCCATGGAGCAGCCATGTAATCCTTTTTTCTGCGCACTTTGATTCCTTTCTATGGATATTTTGTAAGTTTTATTTATAATTGTTTCTTGTTCTATGTTCAATTGTATCTTGCAATATAAATCGGAAGATGATTGCATGATTTGATGCTACCGTATGACGGAAGTCGGTGTAGTTTAGATCACCATAGGAAAGAGTAGATCTTTAATCTATACATAACGGAAGTTCGTAGGTTAAATATCTAGATTTACGAGAGGATCACAATTTGATTAATTCGATGCAAGATTATCTTAGATTGGAATTGAGGATATCACCGTTACCGAAAGATATAGGATTTTTCATGTGTTTAATTCATTATGTTGTTCTTGTTCTCTTTCATGTTTTATGCGCATGTTAATCGAATTTAGATAACGGAAGTTAATAGATTCATTAGATTATCGTGAGGAGATTGACAATAATTATTCCAACAAACGGAAGTTGAGGGATAATGTTGTTAGGTTAGATTCAATCCATATCTTTGATTTGTATCGATATTAGTTAAGACCGGAAGGTAAACTAATTAATGGCGTGATAAATCGGAAGAGAAACGCTTCATTAGAAAAGATAATAATCCAAGATAACTAATGAATGAATGTTTGTCTATCTCGATCGATTTCGGTGGGGTGATGGTTGTTGGGAATAGGTTGATCATGGTTTGTTTATGTTTGTTCGGTTATTAGTTAGTTTCTTGTTTTTGTAGATGTAGTTTTATTTATTTTGTCCGCAACTATATTTCTGGCTTTGGATTAACAATCCTCCGTCCGATTATTTTCCGTTCTAGTTTAGGTTTAGGTTTAGTTAATAAAGAAGAATTAATTGGATTAGATTCAACATCCCAATTCCACGAGGATCGATACCGTATTTATCCAACTTTGCTAGCAATCGCCGGTATTCGGCCGGTTAGGAGGTAGTTTTGCATGGTAGTATAGGTTTTATAAATTGCGTTATAAATCATATAATTTCACCCTTAACAACTCCCCCACACTTAAACTTTGCTCGTCCCGAGCAAAACAAAACAAGATAAAGGCTCGGAAAGAATATAGACATCTCAACACATATACCACATAGTCAATAAATTAGAAGTTCAATTAACATCCCCGGCAACGGCGCCACTTTTGTTGGGGAGATTTTGCATCATTAAAACAAAAGAAAATTTATAAAACCTATACTACCATGCAAAACTACCTCCTAACCGGCCGAATACCGGGTAGTTGCTAGTAAAGTTGGATAAGTGCGGGTATCGATCCTCGTGGAAAAGGGATGTTGAATCTAATCTAATTAATTCTTCTTTATTAACTAAACCTAAACCTAAACTAAAACGAAAGGTAATCGACGAGGATTGTCACCCAAAGCCAGAAAGATAATTGCGAACAAACGAGAAAATAAAACTATATCTATGAAAGCAATAAAACTAACTATCATTGAACAAACATGAACAAACCAAGATCAACCAATTTCCAACAACCATCACCCCACCAAGGAAATAAGATTAACACACATTCATTCACAAGTTATCTTGGATTATTATCCTTTCTAATGAAGCGTTTCCTCTTCCGATTTATCACGCCATTAATTAGTTTACCTTCCGGTCTTAACTAATATCGATATTTAATCAAAGATATGGATTAAATCCTAATCTAACAACATTATCCCTCAACTTCCGTTTGTTGGAATAATAATTGTTAATCTCTCTCACGGCAATCTAACGAATCTATTAACTTCCGTTATCTAAATTCGATTAACATAAAGCATACAAAACATGAAAGAGAACAAGAATAACATAATGAATTAAACACATGAAAAATCCTATCTTTCCGGTAACGGTGATATCCCTCAATTCCAATCTAAGATAATCTTGCATCGAATTAATTAAATTGTGGTTCTCTCGTAAACCTAGATATTTAACCTCACGAACTTCCGTTATGTATAGATTAAAAATCCAAACTTTCCTACGGTGATCTAAACTACACCGACTTCCGTCATACGGTAGCATCAAATCATGCAATCATCTTTCGATATAAAATTGCACGATACAAATAAACACGAAAAAAAACAATTATAATTAAAACTTACAAAATCATCCATGAACTCAAATTAAAGTGCTGCAGAAAACAGTCTCATGGTTGCTCCATGGATGAAAGCTCAAGCCTTCATCATAATTCGAACAAGAAAAGAAAATGAAACGAAAAATAAAACCTAATCTAACCCCGATCACCCGAGCACAAGGCTCGGGTGACCGGCCTCGGAAGCCTCAGAAAATAAGGTGTTCTTGCGGCTGCTGTGTGTAAAATTCGATATGGTATCATATTAAGGTTGAAAAGTTGCTGCTATTTATAGAAAATCAGAGGCGGTTGCTACAATAACGGTGCCGGACGCCCGTCCATAAGGTCGGACGCCCGTTCACTATTTTCAGCAACAACATCCAAACTTGTAACGCTCATATCTCGGGCCTCGTAAGTCGGAATGGAGTGATTCAAAATCCTGTAGAATCCTCCCTTCAAGCCCTACAACTCTTATCTTGAGGTACAGAGTCAAATCGGTTGTTATCATATCAAGAACTTCGTTGCAAGGTCGTCACTACCCGGAATCCTGATTTTCCGACATTTATCTTGCTTGATTTCTTTTCCACTCGAATTTATCTCTTTAAAATCATCCTTTCCATCAACAATGTGTATCTACAATGTAGGAAAAACATACCAAAGCGTAACGTAATCCTAAAATAATATAAAATCATGATTTAAACACATAAATCGCTACGTTTTGCAATTTAACCTATTAGAAACACCATTTACTCAATTAATCGATTATAAGCTCGATTTCTATGAAAAACCTAAGAATATGGGGAATATTGACATAAAATATATCCTTATAAAACGTATAAAATCACCCTTAACAAAGAAAGGTCTTCGGGGCTTATCTTGTCGGCGAAAGCTTCAGACTATCAAGATGCTCATCGTGTCTTCATATCCTCAGCAGCTTGTGCACTCAGCATTCCTTTGAGCCTATATAGTGTAACAAGTAATGAGTCAGAAATTGAGGCAGCGGTAGCAGGAGGTCTGTGGAAACCGGTCAAATTCTCTAGGAATGGCCCTAAAATTTACCATATGTTCTTTGCGGATGATCTACTTCTTTTTTAGGAAGAAACTGAGGTGCAAGCGCTAGTTATGAATTCTGTTATGGGGGATTTCTGCAGCATCTCTGGTATGAAAATAAATGTCTCTAAATCTCAGTTCCAAACTGCTCCAAATATCAGTCCTATGCGGCGGGAACTCATTAGTCGAGCCCTGGAAATGCAACACACATCGGACTTGGGAAAATATTTAGGGATGCCTCTGGTTCAGGGTAGATTGAAAATATCTACTTTCTCTTATCTTATGGATAAAATACGGTGAAAACTAGCATCGTGGAAAGCACATACTCTATCTCGAGCAGGCCGGGCTATTCTAATGCAAACCTCTTTGGCCTCACAACCTTTTTATGCCATGCAAATGATTAAACTGCCAACATGTATTATATCTCAACTTGAACGCATTTGCAGAAGTTTTTATTGGGGAGATACAATGGAAAAGAGAACGATGCATCATATTTCGTGGGATAAATTATGCTTGCCTAAGGAAGCGGGTGGACTAGGCTTTAAAAATCTTGTAGGCATGAATCAGGCTTTCCTGGCAAAACTTGCATGGCAATATATAAAGGGTAAGAAGTCCTTGTGGGTCGATGTATTAAGAGGAAAATACGGGGACATTCACCAATTGTTAAAACAAGGTAGCTCAGTAGTATGGAGGAGTATTAAAAGTGGGATCGCGATTACTGATGGTGGAGCTGGGATAATAGATGGTGTTCTCGTATGGCGGGATGATTCAAAGGGGCAGAACACGGTTAACTCGGGTTACCGTTCTCAAATATATGCGAGAGTTCAACAGAGCCAAGATTCCATTTGGAAAGCGATTTACTGTTAATACACTATTATATCGCCAAAATCGTGGACTCCTATATATGTGGTTTTGGCGGCGTGTCAAGAGACCTCCTTCATGCACTCCGTGATTGTTCTTTGGCCCAAATTGAGAGAAATTTCTTGATCCTGAAGCAAGATTGCTTTCTTCGTTGCGAGAGACGACCAAAGAATGGGTTGCTTTGTCGTTACATTATGTTCGGGTTGTAGTAGGCTCACCGAAATGCAGCTACATCTGGAGGGATCTTATCTATGGTATTTAGTTCTGGCGCAATAAACGCATTTTTGAGGAGAATTGTTGTTGCCCTCTGCCGAATGTCGTTGTTTCTCAAATTGTGGATAGGGCTCGAAATATTAGATTAGCTTGGGGGCTAGAAGAACAATAATTCTATGTTATTAGTTTCATGACTGTTTGAACTCTTGTAAATGCTTGGCATTTTCGTTGAACGAATAAAACTGATCGTTTCTAAAAATAAAAAATAAGAAGAAATGACATGTTTGTTATAAACACATACAGAAAGCTTGCAGTTTAAGAAAGAAACAAATACAGAAGCAATGCAAACGTAAAGAATGGCGGAATTGATGAAACACAGATACAAGAAGAACACAGTGATTTAACGTGCTTTTCGGCGTTGTGCCGGCTACTCCACAGACAGAAAATGAGATATTTATTATGCATAAAATTACAAGGTTTTCACAAGTGTGTGAATAACACTTTGAAAGACACACATTGCATTGATTACAACTTCGGTATTTATAGACACAAATCCCAAACCCTAACCGCCAAAGATCTTTGTCGGAATTCTCATAAATACCCCAGATGTGGACCCTCACTCAAATTTTATCCACTGCATTTAAACTCACCTCAAAATCAAGCTTCCTGGACTTGTAATCAATCGCCCAAATGTAGAACTCAATATACTCGGATAACTCGGTAGTCCGAAAACTAATCTGCGACTTTAGAAGAAACTCAGTTGCACTTCATCAAACCGACTTTCACAGAATCGAATATACTTAATCGAAATCGACCATCATTCTCGGTCTTGATTTCGCGATTTAGTTCCACAGACAATTTATCACTTTAGAGGTCAAGTCACCAAAACTGACAAATCTCCACCTTGACTTGAACTCTCATTCAACGTCACCAGATTGCATAATCAGACATACTTGTACCAGATGCATTCATCAATGCCAGGATGTACAATACCAGACTTCTCCTCAGAATCCACTCTAGTTGATCTCGCCTCAACCGAGTATCCGATTTCGCCACAAGCTTTGAATATTCAAAGAAGCCTGCACACAATCGAAACTTGCTCCACCGAATCGGTTTTAGTGAACATATCAACAAGATTTTCTTTGGTGCTGATTTTCTTTACTACAACCCTCTTCTCATTTCTCAGAAAATTATACCTCACATCAATATGCTTGGTTCTCTCATGATGAACCTGATCCTTAGCTAAACAAATTGCACTTAAACTGTCATAATAAATCTCAGCTTGATCCTGATGTAGCCCCAAATAACTTACTAGCCCCTTCAACCAGACACTCTCCTTGGCTGCTTCAATAAGAGCCATATACTCGGCTTGATGAGTTGATAAAGCCACTGTTGCTCAAGAGTTGCTTTCAAATGACAACCGAATTCCCAATATGAAAACATAACCAATCATAGATTTTCTCATCGACCATATCACTGCATAATCGACATCACAAGATCCCGTGATCGGTTTAGAGTATCACCTCCATAATTGAGACCAACATCACCGCACCTCTGGTACCTAAACATTCTTTTCACAACTTTCCAAGTGTTCCTTTCTGGTTGAGCCATAAACCTGCCGACAACACCGATCGCATGAGCCGGATCTCGGCCTAGTACACACCATGGCATAAATCGGGATCGCCAACCGCACTAGCATAGGAACTCTTGGCATATACTCCTTTTCCTTTGCCGATTGTGAAGCAAAAACAGACAAATGAACATTTGATTCCATAGGAGTATCTATTGGCTTAGCAGCTGACATGCCAAACTTTGACAAAATCTTCTGTATATAGCCCTGCTGAGATAAAAACAATTTCTTCTTATTTCTATCTCTCCAGATCTCCATCCCTAAAATTTTCTTGGCTGCAACCAAATCTTTCATTTCAAACTCAGCACTGAGAAGGTCTTTCAGATACTGAACATCAGATTTCTTCTTTGCAGCTATCAGCATGTCATCCACATATAATACAAGATAGATGTATGATCCATCTTCCAACTGACTGTTGTCAACTCAACAATCATAAGGACTTCTGCCAGAACTCCAACCGGATCATATAATCACAAACCTTTTATACCATCGTCTAGAGCCTCGCTTGACCCATACAAGGACTTCTTCAACTTACACACAAGATCTTCCTTACCAGGAACTTGGAAACCCTCTGGTTGAGTCATGTATATCTCTTTGTCTACCTCACCATGTAGAAAAGCTGTCTTCACATCTAACTGCTCAAGTTCAAGTCCTGTTGTGCCACCATTGCTAGTGACACTCTGATTGAAGTATGTCTGACCACTGGTGAGAAAATCTCATCAAAGTCCACCCTTTCTTTCTGAATGAACCCTCTTGCAACCAAACGTGCCTTATATTTAACTCCTTCTGCCTCAGTTATCCCTTCCTTCTTCTTGAAAATCAATTTGCAAGTAACAACTCTCCTCTCAGCTGGATGTTTAACAAGATCCCAAGTCTGATTCTTCAGTAATGACTCCATCTCATCTCCCATGGCAGCAAGCCATTGAGATGCTTCAAAACATGTCACTGCTTCCCTGTAAGTAGAAGGTTCAAAACCATCCACTTCTTTTGCAACATGAAGTGCGTACTCAACCATATCATCAAACCCATACCTCATGTGAGGTATCCCAACATTGGATCTTCTAGCTCTGCTAGCTATACTCTGCTGACCCACGTTCTCAGTTTGACGCTCATCTGACATTTGCTCACCGACCGCTTGATTCACTCTGGTTCAAAGAACCATATCGATGAAAACCGACTTGGATCGCTTTATTGTTGCATTCCAACCGACTCCACCAAGCTCCACTCATCGTTAGTTTTCTCAATTTCAAAGACTATTTTCGCCAGATTATCCTCCCACCGATGAACCGAGTATAGAATTTTCATCAAAATCGTATCTTCTTTGAGAATAACTCTGTTTTCTGCTGATGACCAAATTCTGTAACCCTTTACTCCATCACCATACCCCACAAACACTCCTTTCTTGGCCCTTGGGTCCAGTTTCCCTTCTCTGACATGATAGTAAGTTTTACTTCCAAATACCCTTAGAACTGAATAATCTGTAGGCTTGCCTGACCACATCTCAACTGGTGTTTTGAGACTGATCCCTGCGTGAGGACTCCTGTTGATTAAGTAGCAAGCTGTGGTTACAGCCCCTGCTCAAAATCTCCTTGATAAACCAGCATGAGAAAGCATACATATTGCTCTCTCCAGAAGAGTTTGATTCATTCTCTCAGCTACACCATTTTGCTGAGGAGTATTCCTGACTGTATGATGTCTGGCAATACCCTCATTTCTGCACAACTCATCAAACTCAGTCTAGTAGAATTCCAGACCATTATCTGTACGAAGCCTCTTGATCTTCTTCCCCAACTGATTCTCAACTAGAGCCTTCCATTGAATGAAGCTCTTGAATGCCTCACTTTTGTGGTTCATCAGCACCACCCAAGTCATCCTTGAATAGTCATCAATAAAGGACACAAAATATATGTGACCACAGAATGACTCCACCTTTGATGGCCCCCAACAATCAGAATGAATGTAATCAAGTGATGACTTTGTGTTGTGTACCCCTTTCGAGAACTTGCTCCTATGAAGCTTCCCAAACACACAATGCTCACAAAAGTCTAGATTGTTGACCTTACATCCCCCAAGAAGATCTTTCTGAGAAAGAATCTGCATCCCCTTTTCACCCATGTGACCCGAGTCTCATGTGCCCACGATTTGTAAGTCAGGATCGATGAATCCCAAATGATGCCACAACAAAGAAACCCGGCAACAACCGACCACTTGTAATATATACAAAGTCCCTTTCTTGATTCCCTTGAGAACCTCAACTAAGTTTTTATAGGCACTCAGCACACCACTTTCCCCCTTAAAACTGAATCCCCTGCTGTCCAAATAACTGAGAGATACCAAGTTTTTGGTCCTTTGTGGAACATGTCTAACTTCACTCGCCATGAATCTTCCATTCTCTCGTCCTCAATCGAATCGAGCCAATCCCAACTACCTTGCAGACATTGTTGTTTGCCATAGATATTTGACCACCATCTATCTGCTGATAACATGAGAACCACTCTCGGTAAGGGAAAATATGAAAAGATGCCCCAGAGTCCAGAATCCATATATCAGTTTGATGTGCTGACTCTCCTGCCACTAGGACCATGTCCTCATCTGAATCATGCTCACCGCTACAAAGAAATGTGCGAATCGCTTCTCTCTGCTGCTTTTCCTCTTTGGACAATTGGACTTCCAATGTCCTCGCTCCCTACAATAATTGCAGATATCTCAGTGGACTTAGGGGCCTTGGACTTTGTCTTCTTGGAACTTTTCTTCCTAGATCGACCATGCTCTTTTCCACTCAGCTGCTCATCGACTATCGATCCTACAGACTTGACTGCTCTGCACTACCGCCTTATGTCTCAACTACCTGGCATGTAAAGCTGACCTTACATCCTCTAAAGCAAATGTATCATTCCCAACTATGAAGGACTACACAAAGTTCTCATAAGAAGCTGGTAATAAAACCAACAAAATCAAAGCAGCATCTTCATCCTCAATCTTAACATCAATATTCCTAAGATCAAGTAATATTGTGTTCAGCTGATCAAGATGATCTCTCAACTGAGCCCCCTTATGCATTCTCAGGCTGAACAGCCTCTGCTTCAGCAGCAACTTGTTAGTCAATGACTTAGTCATATACAGGCTTTCAAGCTTCAACCATAACTTGGCAGCAATGTCTTCCTCGGCAACTTCTGTGATAACATCATCAGACAAGCACAACATGATGTTTGAATGTGCTTTCTCCTCCAGACTGGCATAATCTGCAGAACTGGCATCCCCTCTACTAGATAAAGGAGTCCACAATCCTTGTTGCTTTAACAAGGCCAAAGATCTTGATTTGCCATGATCAAACTGCTTCCTCCTCAAAATTTATCAATCTTCACGTTCATTACTGACATCCTTCTAATTAAAGAACAAACCTTTGATCAATCCTAGCACCGGTCACCGGTCTTGGTGAAGATCAACTCTGCTTCACCTGCAACTCCCGAATCTTGAACCTGGACGCTCCGATATCGCTTTGTTATAAACACGCATGCAAAAGCTTGCGGTTTAAGAAAGAAACAAACACAGAAGCAATGCAAACGTAAAGAATGACGGAATTGATAAAACACAGAAACAAGAAGAACACAGTGATTTAACGTGGTTTCCGGCGTTATGCCGACTACTCCACGGACAGAAAAGGAGATATTTATTATGCACAGAATTACAAGGTTTTCACAAGTGTGTGAATAAAACTTTGAAAGACACACATTGCATTGATTACAACTTCAGTATTTATAGACACAAATTCCAAACTCTAACCGCCAAAGATCTTTGTCGGAATTCTCATAAATACCCCAAACGTGGACTCCCTCAAGCTATTATCCACTGCACGAAAACTCACCAAAATCGACTTCCTGCACTTGTAATCAATCGCCCAAATGTAGAACTCAAAGATAACTCAAGAGTCCGTAAATCGATCGGCGACTTCGTAAGAAACTCGGTTGCACTTCATCAAACCGACTTTCACAGAATCGAATGTATTTAATCGAATCGACCATCATTCTCAGCCTTCAGTTTCTCAGATTAGTTCCACTAGATTAATTTATCAGTTTAGATGTCAAGTCACCAAAACCGACATTGATAGATTGGACTGAATTATGCAGATTTTTTTAATGTAACTAAAGAAAATCAGGGTGGGCTTAATCCCCTAAAATTAATCCTTTCGTTCATCTTTATATACTGTACTATTTAACCAATGAGTTATGTATTTATGACGTATCTTTTATTAATTCGTATTGCCGTAGCATTTGTGAGATGTATTTTAATTTTAATTACATCTCATTTGTATTATTTAATAGTATATATATTAACCAAATTAGGTCCCCTTATATATATAGTTGGTCATTTAATTTGTAGCACCTCCCAAATCCCAATTAATGGAGGGTTTATTTAATTACCATTATATGCCACCAAGGTCTAAAAAGAAGATCTAATTGCAACAATATTTGACCACAGTCAGCTTTACAAGAATCCAAAATGATCAGACAAACATCCACTTTGACTTTCATTACCATCAAATCTTCTTTTCCCACAGCGTAGTAAAAACAATATACTACTCCAACGAGTCCGGATCCCCTACGATACAGGTGAGCGGTATAAATTGCTATGTATCGTTTGCGTTCGAATTTTGGACGGATCCGTCTAAATTTGGACGGATCTAAACAGATCCGTTCAAATTTGGACGAAAGCACCATTTCACTTTTTTTTCGTCCAAATTTAATTCACTCTCTTCCGTCGAAATTTAGACGGATCCGTCGAAATTTGAACGAATCCGTCCAAAATTCGGACGAAACGATACACAACACTTTGTACCGCTCACCTTGTACCGTAGGGGATTCGCATCCCTACTCCAACGTTTGGATCTACTTCCATGTCTCTTGTGGGATTTGTTGTAGTTTAAGATAAAGTCTATATAATGTCTACACGCAACACTGTGTTGTGATGCCGAATATCTTTATATTTTGCAAATTTTTACATAAATAAAAAACGTGTGGTGAGACCAGTCGGAGCAAGATTTTATACTTGGATGGACTGATGAACTATGTTTGAATGACTGAGTTAGCCGAGTCAGTACAACTATATAGGCTTTTTTTTTTCCAAAAATACAAAAAGTTTAGGGTGGGCTTAGACCGTTAGATACATACACATACTTACGTTCTTGTGGTGAGATGATGTAAGTATAGTTATTAGACTTTTATGCGTAAACTTATCATTCTCCTTGACGAGGTTTTCCTCATCTCCAAGGACGGAGGCACATAGGAGTTGGGTGGGGGCTAAGCCAACCCAAACATTACACAAAAAAATTTACGTAGTCCGGTTAAATCCACAAAATTATCTTAACACAACCCACCCGATAATTTGAAAATTATCTATTAGCCTACTCGAAGATGAAATCCTGACTCTGTCCTTGCTAATCTCAGACATGATCTACTAGTGGAAACTCGATATGTTTATTTGTCATTAATTGTCAACAATATTTTGACATGTTAAAATTACACAAACTTTAGAAGGGTTTTGAGTTATTGGAAGAAAGATGAAAAGAGGAAGGACAAAGACCAATAGATTAGCCTAAGCAATAGATTGATAAATTAGTATGATAAATTAGTTACAAACAAACATGAAACAAATCACAAAACTCAAAATGTCCCTGATTATAGGTATAAGGGAGAAAACATCTGTAAATCTACCAAAAGTGAAAAGAAAAGAAAAAAAGTATGATAAATTAGTATGATAAATTTATTTCTTCACTTATTATTATATTTTGTCTTCATAAAATACCCTCTCCGTTCCACAATAACTAAGACAGTTTTCAAAATGTTTTGTTCCATTTAATGTGAGGCAGCACAATTTCAATGCAACATTTATTGTGTTTTTACTTGATTTACCATTATTTATTACACTAGGAGAGATAAAAATGAAGGTCACATTAATTATATTCAAGGATATTCTAAATGATTTTGATTGTAAAGTTAATTCATTAACTTTCCTCCTTAATATATGCGATTTTGTGGCCGGCCCCAAATAAATTGAAACGAAGGAGTAGTAAGATAAATTTATTTCTTCACTTTTGAGGAGAAATGACAAAGTTTGAGGAGTGGCCCTCTTGTCCACTCGCCGACCAAAGCTTAGGATAATGGCTGCTTTTGTGCATTGTCTATATCCTTCGATTCCTTCTCCTATAAATAACACAAAAAAACAAGGGCTTAAAAAAACATAAATAAACTATAAAAAAAAAAGTGATCAAAAGTCCTCAAAGTCCTATCTGTCGTTCCCTAAATCCAATGCAAATCGGAAACCTAAACAAATGGTTTTGTTCTCCTGTACCACGTCCTATTCAGGAAAATACATTCGTGGAGAGGGATTTTGAGGTGAAGTGACGGATGAAACGATCATAACCATATTATTCAATTACAGAATGAAACTATGTGGTTTATATTGAGCCGCATAGTGTCTCAACATGTGTAGAGACACCACACAAGTATTTCCCTTCATTAAATATAAAAATATGGTATTACTTACGTCCCAAAATATAACTAATTCTATGAGTTTTCACCCATTATTAAAAAAATAGTTGAATGACATTAATTTGAAGGTTAATGTCTAAAATACTTATTGATATCATTAATGCAATAGTTGTCAAATAATGAAACGTTATTGGATTCATAATAAATTATGGGTAAGATAGTAAAATGGGCAATAAATGTTGCATTGATATTGTATAATGACTTATATTGTGGGACAAATCAAAAAATATATGATAACTTACATTTTAGGATGTAGGTAGTAGTTGTAGAGCATTTTCTTGTATAAATGGTATCCGAGCCGACTAACAGATGTACCACCGTAAGAAATGATAAAAGTTATCCATTATGGCTCAAAGTAGCGTCGTAAGGCTCGAGTACTGAGGCGTTACACGCTGTATCAGAACCGATTAGAAGATGCAACTAAATGTCACACCGCGAGAAACGATGGAGGCCACATGTAGAATGTTCCTCATGTAAATGTAATATCATCTCACTTTTTTTCAACAGCCAAAAGATAGATTTATATTAAGATCAAAACAAAGCCAACGAAGTTGTAAATGTTCGTGAGAGTTACAAAAGTTACAGATGAATTACAAACATGAAACCAACCATAAAATTCAAAATGCCATTGACTATAGATATATGGGAGAAAACATCTGCAAAGCTACCAAAATAGAGAATAAGACCGAGAAGAGTACGAACGAACGCAACATATGATCACCAAAACAAATCAAAGATATTTCCTCTCATCGAATTGCACTCTTGGTGGTTTGATTTCCTTCCTAAGTGATAGTCTTCAAATCTTTAGATTCAACCATCCAAGAAAATATACGACATCCGAATTTCGCGAAAAATTGTCTCGGGGTACATGACAAAAGATTTAAAAATAACAACTCACGTTGAAAAGGTGAGAGAAATGTTCTTATGATTTAATCATGCAAGGTTTAGATATAACGAACTTGGTAAATTGGTTAAGTGTTATAAGTCAAACGAAGATGATAACTCTTAGTAGTTGTTTGTATAAAGTAGTGCTGCAAGGCCTGACTCAAAAACGATGGTTTTAATTAGTTATTGGATGTGGCAACGCTACATAACCACAATTAAACTGACACAACCAATTACATAACCTACTTTTATATCATTGATAATAGATGTATCTAGATCAATTAATTTTTTACATCATTGATCATTGTAGAACCAAGATCAATCAAGATATCATACACCAAAATAAAGGATGAAAGAGTAAGTTGTGTCAATTTAGTTGTGATCATAACATTTCACTATCGGGTTCATTATAATGACTCAGATAGCACCGCTGGGGTCGAGTCCTAAGGCATTACACTATTTCCATTGATTAACCATTGTGAATTCTCCTCTACAAGCAACCTACCATTAACGAATAACTGGTTGCCCCCGTCTATTGATGTACCGCGTCATTTTCACAGAATCGATCATGTGAAAGTCGAATTTATTGTCAACGTGCGACTTCCCGCGCTGTCGAACCAGGATCGACGCTGGCATTGGCAATTCTATGTTTTCGAGGGTGGGGTTACCCCACCGAGATTCGAGATTTTTCTAGAATTAAAACGATGTAGTTTTGATTTTAAAAAATATAGTTTTGCTTAAAAAAAATGCAGTTTTAGATTTCGGTGATCCCACTCGAATTTTTTTAGATATAAAAAATATAGTTTCAGACTACGGTGTCACCACTTGAACAAATTTCTGGATCCACCCATCGACCCTGGGAATGTCAAATGTTGGCTATAGATTCGACTTTCACGGGATATAGTGTGGTACAGGGACGGATACATGAATTTGTTTCAGTGGAGTCAAGCGCTTACCATTGTTAGGATCAATCACTTATTATGTACTAAAACCAATTGATGTTAGTAAATGTGCTACTTTATTTCTTAACACAGTACAACTTTTCAGCGCCTCAGTCGGATCCTCTTATGCTTGGGCAGGAAGGATGCTAGTACACCCCCAACAACCGAACTCTAAAACTATGTATTTTATCCAGAAATTTGTTTCAGTGAGGGCACCGGAGCCTAAAACTATACTACATCCGTCCCATAAAAAGTGTCAACTTTTTGGAATGAACTGTCCCATAAAAGTGTCCATTTAAAAATCAATGCATCATTTAATGCATCTTTTTCAAATATACCCCTATCACCATTTGATGTTTGTATACACTTTTTATATTCCAAAACAATCATTTATTACAAATTAGGTGTGTATATGTCAATTAGTGTTTAAAATACAACACATTAATTGTTTTCTTAATCTACGTGCAAAAAAAATGAACACTTATTAATATTTTTTAATCACAAAACGACGTTTTTTTAAACGACAAAACTATATCGCTTTAATATTTAATAAAAAAAAACCTGGATCTCAGTGGGGTCACATGACCAGCCCAAAGACGGAGGTAATGGAGGGTTGAGGGGGGCTAAGCCCACCCGTCAGGGTAAAATTATATGGTTAATTATTTGAAAGTATAGTTTTTCATACTTATTAGCCCAATAAGGACATAAAGGAATCTATTGGACTTATAAGGACATAATATATCTACATGTACCAAAATACCCCTAATCTAATAAAATAAGCTAAACACACGTTTGACTTCTCGTTGGATTCTGTACCGGTGAAGCCCATTCTTTCGCCGGATCAATTACGGAACTGTTCAAGCACAAATTGATCAATTCTCCTCAATCGATCTGCAAGGAATATCTCACTGTACAGGAAAATAGCATTACAGATTCAGAAATGATAAGTAGATGCTCAATCGCTTGTTCTAATGTAAACGAAGACAAGAATCGTTATCCAGATGTCAAACCATTTGACGATAACCGGATTGTTTTAAACCGATCGAATGATCAATGATACATCAATGGAAGTCCAATCAAGATTTCTGAAGGCGTTTCACCCTTTATTGCAACACAAGGTCCATTACCACACACCTACGAGGATTTCTGGGAAATGGTGCTCCAATTTCGTCCTCCTGCAATTGTAATGCTTACAGGATTGATTGAAAATGGAAAGCTGAAGTGCCATGACTATTTCCATACAGAAAATGGTCCTAGACAATTTGGAAAGATTAGTATCAATACTAAATCGATAAAGAAATCTAATTCTGGGCTTGAGCTTCGATGTTTCGAGGTGAAGCACGAAGAATCTGAAGAACCCCCATTTAATGTTCTGCATATTTCATAAAGATTAGCGCAGGGACAAGTCATAAAGATTCAGCTTTTTGCTCCATTGCCTGTTCAAATAGATGGTGAACCATGGTTGCAGCAACCTTGTACATTTATCAACCTTGTACACTCTCTGTATGATTCTTCATTTTCAGATCATAGCTAGAGCAGAACTTTCTTGAAATGCTCAATCTTATAGAACACTTTTATGGGCAATTTTAGTGGTTTGATAGCGTGTCAAATTTATCTTACTAGCATTCAGCTAAAGACCCTTCTTAGACATAGCCAGTCAAGTTGTTTTTCCCCTTTCTGTTGATCTGACACATTTCTTGACCCTTCTTTCCATTACATAAGCTTTTTTCATGGAGGTTGGAGTTTCTATTTCTCGCTAAAGCTACATGATGCTGTCATGTATATGAGTTTCCATTGGTAGGATCATTAACTTTATAGTAACCAGAAAAATGATGTATTTGAGAGTTATCACAAGACGTATTCTTTCCATTTTAGATAAGTGCAACGCTGAAGCACTGAGCAGCGCATGTTTTTCCGATTCGACTGATGAAAACGCATTGAAGTTGGTCCGAAATTTCCTGTTTTTGTAATGATTGTTTTACTAAATTAAGTTGGTCCATAATTTCCTGTTTCTGTATATGGTCTTTTTGATTGATTATGCTTTTATTGTAAATTTTGTTGTATGCTGCAAAGACTGTTTCAAATTATCAACCTTGAACGGTTGCTTTGTCACTTGGAACATTTCAATATATTGTTTTCTTTCTCGCTTCTCGCTTCTCTTCCTTTCAATAATTTATATCTTTTGCTGGAGTATTTTTGAATTTTTTATTTTTTATTTGCACCATATTAATAAGCTGAAAACACATTCCTTTTCCGACGTATCTAGCTTGAAGGCATGTGCATCGCCACGGTTCGTGCCAACATTCATACGGTTTCCGGTCTTCAGCACAGCTTCATCAAATGTCACTGTATATCTGTTTGCCGATGTCGCTGCATATATAAATTGTCGATGTCACTGCATAAATTGTCGAACTCACTGCATAAATTGTCGATGTCACTGCATAAATTGTTGATGTCACTGCATAAATACGGTGTCACTTCATCGTGGTGTCTCTGCATCGGGGTGTCTCTGCATCGGGGGTGGTCACTGCATCGCGGTGTCTCTGCATTGCGGTGTCACTTATCGCGGTGTCTTTGCAATGCGGTGTCACTTCATCGCGGTGTCTTTGCATCGCGGTGTCTCTCAGATCGCAGTTGTCTCTACATTGCAGTGTCATTTCATCGCGGGGTGTCTCTCGCAATGCGGTTTCTCTGCATTGTGGTGTCTCTGCATCGCCAAATGTTATAACATCGCGATGTCTCTGCATTCGCGTGTCACTTCATCATGGTGTCTCTTATTTGTGATGTCTCTCGTGATCGCCAAATGTTATAACATCGTGATGTCTCTCGATCGGGTGGTCATCGATCGCGGTGTCTCTGCATCTGGGTTGGTCATCGATCGTGGTGTCTCGATCGGAGGTGGTCATCAGATCGAGGTGATCAATGGATCTCGGTGTGGTCAATGCATCGTGGTGTCACTTCCGTTGGCGCCAATGCATCGCGGGTGGTCACTACGTCGTTGTATCACTTCATCGAGGTCTCTCGCAATGCGGTGTCTCTGCATCGCGGTGTCACTTCATTGCGGTGTCTCTGCATCACGGTGTCGCTTCATCGCCGTGTCTCTACATCGCGGTGTCACTTCATCGCCAGAACTCTGCGCATCGCGATGGTCATCGCGTCGGGCGTCGCGATGGTCAATGCATCGGATGGTCATTCAGATCGAGGTGGTCAATGACGGGATGGTCACGCGTCGCGGTGGTCATTGAATCGCGGTGGTCAATGTATCGGGGGTGGTCATTGTATCGCGATGGTCAACATCGGTTCAAAAAAAAAAAACCCTGAACGTCTGAGACAATGGTCAATACATCGGTTCAAAAAAAAAAAACTAAACGTTTGAAGAAAAAAGAAAGGAAAAAAAAAGAAAAAAAAAAAAGAAAAAACCTGAACGCCTGAGAACAAAAACAAAAAACAAAAAAAAAAACACAAGAACCTGAACGCCTCCTCTCCTTTTTCTTTTATTTTTATTTTTTTTCTTCATTAAGGGTATTTGAGTCTATCTATCTAATTTATGTCCTTATAAGTTCAACAGATTCCTTTTTGTACTTATAAGTCCAATAAGTCCGTTTTATATACTTTTGGGTCTTTGGCCCAAAATTATACACCAAAAAACTAATACTCCCTCCGTCCCATTTTATGTGTCCATGTTTCATTTTTGGTTTGTCTCAAAATAAGTGTCCACTTTGTGCATTAATTGTTAAATTTCTTCAAATACCTTTCACTCTTTACAATATTTACATTAAAAAGTGTGTAGCATTAAATGTTCCAACAACAACTTAAAGGGCATAAGTGTAAAAATATTGGATTATTTAATGTGATTCAAAACATTAACTACACTTTTCTTAATCTGTGTGAAAAGTCAAACAGGACAAAAAAAAATGTGACGGAAGGAGTAGTATGATACACCAATAGAGTCGTCGTGATAAATAAAAGCTCTTTCCCTTGCAAATAAATGAACAAGTTTAAAAACACGCATTGCACAAATTTATTTATTTATTTATTTTTTTTTGAGTGGATCAAATTTTACTATATATATAGTATATAAATCAGACGTTCTATATTTATAGATATAGCTCTCCCATACAAAGAAAATAAAGAGAATAATGGACGAGGTGATTCCAAACTACTTTATTAAGTCTCGCGGTGGCTATGGAGGCGGTGGAAACGGTGGTTCAGGCGGCGGAACTAAGTGCGGGAGATGGAATCCGACGACGGAGCAAGTGAAGGTCCTAAGTGATCTGTTTAGGTCCGGTCTACGAACACCAAACACCGATCAGATACAGAAGATATCAAATCAGTTAAGCTTTTATGGGAAAATCGAGAGCAAGAATGTGTTTTATTGGTTTCAAAATCATAAAGCTCGTGAACGCCAGAAGCGCCGCCGTGTAACGGTGGTTGATGATGAACTAAAGGAGAACCGGTGTGAAGAGAAGAAGGAATCTTCGTTATTGTGTTCACGTAAGTCATCAAATGCTTTTTGTGCAATAGAGAATATCCCACAAGTTATGGAGGCGGAGGGTATTCATACTACACGCATGCAGAAGAACGTGTAATGAATACACGTAGTAATACGTCGCTATGTTTTTCAACCACTATCTTTTTTTCTTGTCCTTTTTCTTCATTTTAGATCAAAAACAGTCATTTACAACCTTTAACCTTTCATTATTATTTCTTTTTTCTCTCGCACAATAGGAGCTAGCGTGTATTTGTTAATTAAATTAATCATATTTCTCCATTTGATATAATCCGAAAATATCTGATGCATCATAACTTTTATTAGATTTGAGTTTCAGGCGCATTAACTAATATGAGATTCATCATAATCAATATTGATAAAATGTGTAATAGAAACGTAATGTACGTCTATAGTGAATATATCATTATAGTTTATTTTAAAGGTAATGTTATTGACATAATAATTCAGTCATATGTTCCTCCTAAAAAAAACAAAAAGCAGTCGTATAACTTGTGAGACAACTTGATTTTACACCAAAGATTATCATGGACCTACAAATATCAATGAGTCATACGTGATGATTAATAGTGTAAAATCAGGATATGTCACTCTTTGTGAATTGTGACTAAATGATTGTTTCACTTGTATTACTTTTGTTTTAATCTGTTTCTTGCATTTCATAAACAAAAGGCTAGTGTTATAACAAAATTGTTAAAACAAGTTATACAACGTAAATTTAAATCAATGATAACCGAGACACTTATATCATAATTTACCATGACACGTATATCAAATAATCAATCGATATACTATGATCAATAACGTAGAACGGTGCTAATCGTGATCATTATGTTGTGCCAATAGCATTATTTTGTTTTAGAAATTATGTATATTATTTTGTTGTGCCATGCATAGAACTTTTTATTTTTTTTATTTTTTATTTTTTGCTTTTTTAAGTTTTTGTTTTGTTTTTTGTTTTGTTTTATACAACCCTTAAATGACTCGTGCCTCTAAGTGTCGTTGCTTTTGAGGGTGGATGTTTTTGTGGATCTTGTAGTTATGTTAATGTATGTTTAAGTGTCTAAGTATCATTCTAGATTTTTAAGCCAATAAAAGTGAAAAGAAATATTGTCTCACAAAGTGTTAAAATATGTTATAGTTAAATGTATTTACATACGTCCTCTAATTAACAACTTAAACTATTAGAAGATATACTAATTTAATATGGTATCAGAGTAAAAATTAACATGTTCATTACATCTCCGTCAAGATTGTCTCCAATTTACTTTACATGTCATTTTTCATGTTAATCTAGACTCTTTATTATAATGCATGCTACATTTGATAAAGCATGTTAAAGTATATTGTTAAAGGTGGAGGTGTATATAGGGCGTGCTACGTCCACCAACCATTTTTTTTTTTAATATTTATTAACAAACGGCCTTTTGTGAAATGTTATGCTAGATGCAGGGGCGGAGGTATGTATACTTAGGGAGTCACGTTACTCTATTGATATCCGAAATTTTTTAATATTAAAATGATATAGTTTTGTTTTTAAAAAAGTGTCGTTTTGTTGGTAAAAAAATATAGTTTTAAGCCCTGAACTCCTATCAAACAAATTTTTGGATTGTAAATGTAATTTTACGATCCGCGACCTTTAATTGAAAAAAATTTACGAATCCGCCATCGATTAGATGTTCTATCCCATCAACCAATTTTACCAAGCCCAAAGTAACTATTTTCTTTTGTGTATCCGGGTTTACTTTTAACATTTGAGAGAAATGGTAATTCAACTTAGTTGTTTCGAAAAGTAAAATCTTGTATTTATGGCGGAGTATTGATATACGCACATACGATCATTGTGCCAGAACGGGTGACACAACTACATTTCTTGTCTTTGATCATGATGTAATACTCATTGTTTATGATGTACACTTTTATCCTGATCTAGGGTGAGTGATTTTGTTGTGTCACCCGCTGAGACACAATGATTGTGCCAGGGATGGACAGACATTGTGATAGGACTAAGAGGGGACCAGTAACCCCACTGGGATCCGAAAAAACGTTGTAGCTTTGCTAATAAAAAATATAAAAACAATACAAATGTCCATTAGATTTTTGAATATGCTCCAATGCCCCGGTGAGAATATTTTTTTTGGTCCGCCAATGGGTTGTGCATGTATCCTTTACTTCTTTATGGCATGGTGAATTCTATATTTATGTCCCATAACTTCCATCGCGGTCCATTCATCATTATTGACTCGTTGCATTCATTACTTTTACAGAGATAAACGAGGTGCCAGATGCAGAGAAAACGAAAGAGACATTGCAACTCTTCCCATTGAACTCATTCAACGAATTCGAGTACTCATCGGAGAAGCTAAGGTTGTTCACTAATGATCAAAGTAAAGGAATTCCTTCATTCCCATACAATGCTATTGGACCATATGATATGCATCCAACACTTGATCTTCGTTTAAGTTTCTTGTAAATTAAAAAGGAAAAAGAAAAAGAAAAAATAGAGGATGTGTGAAAGTACTGCTACAACGGTTACAACGCAACGAGTGATACAATACATTTTGATATTTTTAATTTTAGCAGGTCACATCATAATTAAAACTAAAGAAATCTTTTGTAATGTCACTTGTTATAATACAGCTGTTGTACTCTACTAGTAACATTAATTTTCCAAAGATGAATTAGTTTTTGGGTGAATTTAGGTTGTCTTAGCCCTTACGTTTTGCATGTAAAGAGGTCAGAAAAGTTGTTGAAAATGAAATGAAATGTGAAAGATCTCTTTATATACTTGCTACAATAATTTTATTGAAAATCATTGACAATTTAACTAAATTATTAATTTAATACAATATAATATCGATAAATGAATACCCCAATGCTCGTAAAAATATTCGCTTAAGCGATGATATTTATCGATAAATGAATATATTATTCATTTATCGATAAATAAATATTTATTCATTTAGATGGTATTTTTACTTTTTTTTCTTATGATTAGTATATTGAGATTTTATGTACAAATTTACCTAGAGGGTAATGGTCAAAATTCTTATGAAAAACTTAATTACATTCATTTTCTTTAAACTCTATATTGGGAATACATGCACTATATGTGTGGACTAAGCAGGGCCGGACCTCATGTGAGGCCGGAGAGACGGCGATCGTCTTAAAGCGCAATCCATGCTTGGAGGCCCAATCTGAGATACGTGTTTATTAAAAGAAAAAAAAAAAATCGTGTAGATTCAATTCGATCCAACCTAATATAATATGTTAATTTTTTTTTTTTTTTGATAAATGCCCAATTTTTTTTTTTTTTACACCAATCGACTTGGGAAACAGATCATCTTATTGTGTGCCGAAAGATGAATGCAGGGATGCAAGATTTATCGGATTTGGGAAATATTATTACCTTTTAAATTGCTTTATTTCGCTTTTTCTTTGTTAAAGTCATGAACTAAATTTTCCGCAAGATCTGTTGGCTAAGAAAGGTTGGAGTTAGTAGGAAGCGCTTTCTTGGGGCTCGCTCCCCTTTGAATGAAATTTTAATTGTTGTTGGCGGATATTAATTAATAGATTGGTTTTTCTCCTCAAAATAAAAAACATCATCCAAAAAATTAGAATTGTAAAATCCAAATGGAAAATGTAGACGGAGTGTGTGCCTCTATGATGTGAGATTCAATGAAATCTATTTGGGTTCAACATACACGCATGCAGCCGAATACCGATGAGAAATGATACGAAAGCCGTCTAGGTACAGTGGATAATCTGATGTTCGGGTACTGGGAGGATGCGTCACTCATATTATTAATTAATTTGAAAGTTCTACTATAACTAGAAGGAAGGATAGCATCAATAATGTTGGATATACCGTATAATGCAGAAGAAAAACATACCAGTTCATTGTTGATTGCTCCATAATCAGCAAATTTAAGGATAAACGATGGATCCCGAATTTGGATAACTTTTTTCTTCCGAGACCACATTTTAATGTTAAAAAATGTAGTATGTAATTATGGTACCGGCATTAACGGAGTATCAATAAAATACATCTATTTTTTTTCCTGACAGATACAAAATACAATCCCACGCACAATTTTTATCTTCACTGAAACTAGAACACTTACAGCTGGGCCGTTGCATCGGTGGCATCACTGAATTCCACCTATATAAAATCTTGATTTGGATGATTGAGAATTGATGCACCTACACACAATCACTTGTGTGATGACACATATCCATTGAGTTTGGTCAGGGCCGGCCCTGACATTTTTTGGGGCTTAAGGCCTCCCGAATTGAGTCTTTTAATTGACGTTGCTGTTTTTTTTTAAAACATATTTATCGAGTTTTTAGCATCCGTTAATACTAAATTCAATTTATTGATAGCTTCAAAACATGTCTACAAAGTAGTCTTTTTAATTTCTATAGTTTTTACAACAAAAAATTAATAAAACTAGTTTGTATGTCTAATTTTTTTTTGGTCAGGTAAATTTTTTTATTGGGAACTTTATCGATTGGAGTAAAAAAAAAACTAGGCCTTATCAAAAAAAAATTAACATAATATATTAGGTTGGATCGGATTGAATCTACACGGAACTTTTTTTCTTCTTTTAACGACACACGTATGCAGTCGGCCCACCCGACACCGTCGCTTTAAGACGACTGCCTCTCTCTGCTACACATGAGTCGTACTAGCCAGTGGGCATTATCGACCACCATAAAATCATCATGACCACCATAAAATCTCCCATGATGATATTCTTGGACCAATCAAAATTAAAGTTAAAAAGGCCTGAAATTTTATGTTAGGCCTTATGTTCAAATCTAGCACAACAACATATTTTCACATGGCCCAAACGTTTTGGCCATCTACACTTTTTTTTTTTTTTTGTGATTGATATTCTAGAATTACAAATCAATTTATACAATAAGATAATGGTATAAATATTTTTAGCACACCTGAATAAAAGTATCATGTCTTCGTCTTTGTATGTTATGTTTAGAAAATGCCACATAGCCGACCGCACAGGGTCCATGAACATAATGATTGTTGGACAATATTGAATTTCAAACTACTATTATTATCGATAAATTTGCATCTATAAATGCACAAAGAATTTTTGCATTTATCATTAAGTTTGTTTGTTAGTGCAATTATGTTGTCGATCGATGTCTTACAATATTTTGATATTTTGGTTAAGGGTTCGTTGTTTTGTAGCTAGAGGTTTGTGTTTTTTGTTTCATGTTAGTCTGCATTCGCTTA
Organism: Gentiana macrophylla; assembly: GCA_026214975.1. Lineage (NCBI taxonomy): Eukaryota > Viridiplantae > Streptophyta > Magnoliopsida > Gentianales > Gentianaceae > Gentiana > Gentiana macrophylla. The sequence continues at coordinate 98,941,274 of CM047814.1, read as the reverse complement.
TTTATTCGTCAGAATTTTGTTATTTTCATCATTTTTAATATTTTTTTTTGAACAAAATATGTTGTTAAATGTTACTATGATGTTTTTGCATTATTCAATTTTTTTTTGATTTGACTTGTAATATTTATGTATGGAAATTAAATTTAGTAATTTAACCCATCTTTTAATTTTGCTCTGAGCCAATTAAATTGTAAGACGACACCGAGCTGATGGGATGCATCCAACCATTGATCTAAGTTTAAGTTTCTTGTAAAATGAAAAGACAATAAAAAAAATTGAATTAAGTTTTTAAATCGAGTTCTGACTTAAGCCGATCGATCTCCAACGTACTAATAGTAGCTTGAGTAGCGTATGGCCCTACATACGACACAAAATATAACTTTAGACGGTTGAACCCCAAAAATTCTACATGTTGAGTTATACTACATCTACAATGATAGACTGACTTACTAAAATCGACACATTTTTTATACGATAATCATATCACTATATATTTTTCACTTGTAAAACAATTAAAATAAATTGAAGTAATCAAAACGTATCTTCACTGTCGATAAAAATATTAAATGTCGTTAATTGATCGATCCTCACTTTAATATAAACTACATAATCAAACACTTAATTTCCAAGTTAATGCGATTAGGACTGCTGCCCATAGTTGAAAGCATGTTACTAGCTAGCTTGTGGTCACGTTTTGATAATAATTTCAAAGGTTATGCCCACATGTGAAGGGTACACTTTGCCTTTGGGAGACCACAAACACTAAGTAGGATGAAATCTTTAAAGTTTTTAGGGTTGTATTTTTTTTTTCCCGTTAAAATTTATGTAATTAGATTATCATGTCGAGATTCTCGTTTATGTAAAATTAATGATTTTTTTTTTGATTAAAACCCCGATATCCGGAACTAACTGATTCGACTAATTCAAAGTTCGGTTCGGGTTGTGTTTGCAGAGTCTGACTCTTACTCAGGAGTTCGTTTAATGATTTACTGATAAGGAAATATCGAATTAGTACATGGATTCATTGCAGTGGCGGATCCAGGCTTTTTTCCAGTGGGGTCACCGGAGCGTAAAACTACATTTTTATCCAAAAAATTGTTCCCGTGAGGTCGCCGAATCCTAAAAATACATTTTTTAACAACAAAATGACATTTTTAACAACAAAACTATATCGCTTAAATACTAAAAAATCTCTCGGATCTCGGTGGGCCACATGACCCCACATGAATATACATAGATCCGCCACTGATTCATTGGGAAGAACGTTATCCCGTAATTATTATATACAAGATATAACGCCGATAAATGAATAATCTCATGAAAATGAATAATTTTTTCTTGTACCGATTTCGTATAATCACAAATTACATTTTATGAATTCGTACCAAATATCATAAATAAATATTTGTAGACTCATTACTTGATTATAAATTAATAATTAGCCAACACTTGTTTTCAAAAAAAAAAAAAAAACACTTTTCTCATCTCATATCATACTAGTACTAGTAATTTGTATTTGATATCTTCTACTTGGTAAATTGTATCGCCTTCTGCACTCAGGCGCAGTAGCGCTAAATAGTCGTAAATGTCCGGTCAATCGCTTGACCGCCGCCCTCGCTGGCAGTAAAAGCTAACCCGAGTTGATGAGCACCTTTATGTCTCTACTTATATATAGGGAAGCGTTCTCTTATTTTACCGATGTGGGACTTTACATTCTCCCCTTTATAAGGGATCAAGCGTCCTTGCCGGACGGCCAAGATCGTTTCTGATCGTCTGTACTGGAGGTAATTAGAGGCCATCCTTACACCGCCTTCTTTGTACGGTCAAAATGCGATAGTTCCGCCTCGATAGTCGGCTCGATACCGATTCATGCGCCCCGCACCCGGCCTGTAGCGGCTAAATAGTCATAAATGTCCGGTCAATTGCTTAGACCGCCCGTCTCGCTTGGTCTAAAAGGCTAACCCGAGTTGATGAGACTTTTTATGTCTCACACTTATATAAAAAGAAACATTCTCTTATTTTACCGGAGGGAAGACTTTACAAAATTTGCCACGTGTAGAGGCAGATCCAATGCATTGAGGCGAACACATGCTTCCACCAAAATCAAAATCCATTTTTTATTTTATTTTAAAACAATTTAGTTTCGTTGTTAAATAATATACAAAAAAAATAAAAAAAATAAAAAAAAAAAAATTATAAGCCCGGTAACTTCTTTAGTTTTCTTAGATCCGGTTGTTCCATTTTTTAGATCCGCCAGTTCCCGCTTAATGTTGGAACTGACCTAATAGTAAAAGATTACTACATTTTATGGTACCAATTGATGTTCAATCTACAACTCGAAACAAAAAAAAAAGAGAAAGTCACCTATTAATTCAATGACAAAGATCCCCGGCTCGCTTGGGGCTAGCCGACTAGATGTTAATAGGCATTAGTAAAGTTCTATAATTTTATTTTGTGTTGTATAAACCGGATATTTTATTAAATCAAGCAGCTGTACAAAAAACTGTACAAACAGGGGCAAAATTTAGATTTACATCAAGAGTAGTAAACTAGAATAGTAAAAACTCAGGGCCAAACTAATCTAAGCTCATGCGCTTTGTGTATCGCATTTGCAATAAAAACTGCCGCAGGGGGCGCTGAGTGTCATTCTGGTGGAAATATTCGTTACGCCAATACCAAATGCTATAGACAAGCTCCCGAAAAAGAAATCTCCAAAACTCAATTGTGTCGTGTTTAAGCATGTTCACTCCAAGACAAAAATCAAGCCAACTCGGAATGTCAACAATCGAAAGAAACTCATGACAATAGGAAATATGAATTACTCCAAACTTTTTTAATCGTCGCGCAATCTCTCATAGCATAGGCTTTGCTGTAATCTGCTTGGGTTTTTCTAATTGAAACAAATACAAAGATCGCTTTTTCAAAAAATATTAATTCGTCTTAAAAAAAATATTAATTCAATGACAAAAATTGTTTTTTTATAATATATATTCAATACAAATAACTTATGCAATTACCTACTGCAGGTAACGAAACCTATATTACAACAAGAAGATATAATCATCATGTATATCTTACTCTCTTTCATATATTATATCTAATCTAATCTCTTTCACATATTATATTTAGTTTAAGTATATGAAAAAGACTAGAAATTAAATACAATGTATTATACTTATTATAGCGGTTGTACCATAAAATATAATCAAACATATAGTTATTAAAGTCCATTAGGAGAAAATAAACTTATATAACACTTCACCTAACAGCCCCAAATTAAAATAAATTAAATCGTAGAATATGACAGAAAATTAACGATTAATCTCTTTATTTTTACAATCATTATGTATTTTAAAAACAGTTTAATTAAAAGGTTTAATAAAATCATTTTACTGTTTCAAGATATATAAATACTTTTGGTCCATTTTCTTTCACGATTTTTACGCTTCTACAATAATGTTCTTTTCTCTTTTCTCTTTTACACTTTTATCCTTCATGTATTCATTTTTTTTCACAATTTTAGCTCAAGTGTCGCATGTAAAGTTTTTTTTTTCCGAGGAAAAAGAATTCTATTAAGACAAGTCCGCCAAACATGTAGATCGTCCGGAGGATGGTTGCCCTAAGAAATTACATTAGAAGACAAGGTCATGCCTAGTTGTTTTTTTTGTTTTTTTTTTTTGTTTTTTAGCAGAGAAAATTACAGTATTGCCATCCATGGCCTCCTCACTACAAGAATGTCATCAGTGAGCAACCCTGCCTCCTTAAACCCCTAAATCAAAACCCAAAGGGAAAAATCGGTCTTAGGGAGAGTGACGGCCTTGACACACTGGCAAAAACACCCAACCAAAAGGAAAAAAAAAAAAAAAAAAAAAAAAAAAAAAAAACAGAAAACATCTTCTGAAAATCCCTAAAAGCCCTATCTGGCCTCAAGCTAAACATGTAAAACATGGGAGAAAACTGGCCTTCAGTCTTATTGCTGCTATCTACTGTCTTGACCTGCAGTCCCAAAGCCCTATCTAGCCTCCAAATGAAGCCTGCTACCAATGATCAATCTGATCCTCTACTGCTCCCAGTCAGTAGCATATAAACTCCAGTCAAGAGCAACCAAGCAATCTTCCCAATTCTACTGGTACATCTCAGAATCCACATCAGATGCCTACAAGAAGGTCCAAAGAGCTGCAGCATCCCAACATCAAGAAAGTATAACCAAGGGGTAAAGATAAAAAGAGACAACCTATTTGCACCCTTCATCATGCTGAAGGGTACCGGTGCTTCCAAGGTGATGATGCCATGCCTAGAAGGCTCATTTTCTACATTTTCAGGCTTGCTGTTTATTTCCAGGCTATGATCCATTGCCTTCTTGGTTCTTGATACTCTTCCAGTTGATCAAAATCTTTATTGTCCTGGCTAAATAAAATGTGTGCTAAGACATTTCTCACCCGTTTAATAAATGAAAAGATATATAAGTGACGCATGACACATGGATCTCGAATAACAATAATAAACATAAACATCCAAGAGTTGTAATATATTCTTATGGAGGCAAAAGACGAACGCACGACATGCAATAAGAACCAATAAGAACTTGATATGTGACAAAAATTAATTAAACATATATATATATATATAATAATAATTTCACAAATTTTATTTTGATCCAGTGACGGACCTAAGATTTTATTTCAGTGGAGGTCGAGATCTTGAAAGAGTAAAACAAACAAAAAAAGGGGGAAAAATGATGTAGCAACCAAGATTTTAACTCATAAATTTAATGTAAATAGTTAGGCATTTTACCAACTGAACTACAATGACGATTTGGTTAAAAATGTTCGAAATAAATATATACACAGTGTTAATATTATTAAAGAGATGTACTAGTAATTTCGCATCGAAATTTGAGTGAAAGAATAGCTTCCTCACACCATCTTTGGTCCCGTCCCTGTGTTGATCTAACCACAAGTACGATTTGATCTTCCTGAACAACATGAATTTTAGGCTGATATTGTGATTCTCGACAACCATAAAAAAACTGTAAAAAGGTATAGATAAGGTATAAAAGTGTCCATTTAGTTCTTCTGTCCATTTATTATGTGCATACCTTGCACAATCATAAAACAAGACGGTTTTTATTTGCACCACTCATTTTACTCGTGCTCCATTCTATCTGCGGATCAAAGTAGAATTGATCTTGTGAAAATCGATTTTGAAGCCAAGGTGCACAGTAGAATCGGTCTTGTGAAAATCGATTTCGGATCCAGGAACCGACTTCTCGTAAGTGCTGCCGCAACAACTTTCCTAAGGTCGGTTCGCACAATCGATTCTCAACGATGCATTTACGGGAAGTTTCTGATTTGGTTTGAAACCAATTTTCACAAGGTCGATAATAGATAATAATGACGACTATTAATACAAAATTTATAGACTAATTGATGATAGAAATCTATTCAAATATATTTACATTTAAACCAAATAATCTATTCTAATATCATAAATCAAATTCAAATAACATTATCTAAACAATCTATTGACTCAATCTTGTCGTTAGAACGGTCGATGCTACTGTATTGCACGGGTAGACTGATGCACAAATAAAATGTGTGTGGCGCAAATTATAGTTTCTGAAACAAAAGAGGATAGAAAGGAAAATATGTGAATTTGCAGGATTTAATTTATGGTAGAGCAGCAATTGCAACGACGGCAATAAAGCAAGGCCCCCAAAAAGATATTAAAAATATTAACATACCTACTTTTCTTTTACATATCAATTTTGATTTTGATCTCATAAGCATCTGCCCGCCGGCACTGTCCGGCCAAGAATCACAGTCAAATACCATAACCACCGGAGTGAAATCTTCATCATGGAGACAGAATTGAAGAATATATATAAAGCTAATAAAGGAGATATCCAAAAGGATAGCATGATCTCAGTTCATATGCAAATATTTTGCAGAATAATTGCGATTTTGCAAACAGGAATTTCGATGAGATCAATGCGATCCCTTTGGATGTCTCCTTCATTTGCCGAGAGAAACAGCTTGAGAGAGAGATTGATGAATATTGATGAAAACAATGGCTTATACTTTGCCTTTGCTTTGAGAAAAGAATGAAATGAGTGAGTGAAAGACAAAGCTATGTTCGATGTTATATATGTAAATTTATATCTCCAGTGGCGGATCTATAAAAATTAGTCTGTGGTGACAGATCTTAATTCAAGATAATTATTTTATAAAAAAAAACTTAATATTCACATATAGGGTAAAAATATCACCCGGGTGGCCGGAATCTATCTTTGAAGAAAAATAAAATTTGATAGTACAATAACGAGTGATACGAAATATTTTTATCTTATTGGTCTTTGTGGGTTTTATTATGACCAATATGTCATACATAATAATTGATTATGTAAATATATGTTGTGTAATTCGCTGTAACACAACCGTAGTTGTATTGTTTATATGTACAATACAATTTTTATCTCATCCCATCTCTAACTATTACTAAAATGTTATAGCCTCAATTCTAGTTTTATATATACTTTTCCAATTAGTAATTATTTAATATGAAATTGAGGAATATTGTAAAAATAAAAAAAATAAAAAAAGAATTAAGAATAAGGATACAGTTTGGAATATTTTTAACTAACACGACAGCCACAATTTTTTTATTGGGAGAATGACAACTCCTATAATTTTTATAAGCTCCCCAAAGGCTAAAAAAAATAAAAATAAAAAATCGCGTCTATACCTGAGATGGTTTTTTTTTCCTCCTCCGTTTTCAAACATGCAATAATATTTTATCTTTTGATCTAGACATTCAAACGCGATGAAACTTTCACTAATTTTTTTTATTTTTTCATGCTCTTCGTTTTGACATTTGGTTAGATATAATTACATCGCTTTTCGTGAGATTCAGTGTCGAAATTCACTCAGTGAATCTCTTCCCGGTGAATCTCGAAAAACAGTGAATATCGACCGTGAATTTCGACAGCTGATTTTCGGAAATCACGTCGGAATACGATGAATGTGGTCTCGAAATAAAGAGTATGAAAAAAATAAAAATTTGGTGAAAGAATTTCAAATTTAGAGTTCTATATTGAGAGATATGAGTGTTTAAAAAATACGAATGAGAGAGAACGTTTGTTGGTTTCTTTAAATTTTAAAAAAAGCAATAGAATTCATTTAAAAAAATAATAAATAGTTTTGTGTAAAAGTAAAGGTGGGAAAAACTGTATCTCATTCCATTAGATAATCCCTTTATATAGGGCCACGGTTACAATGTGAACACAGATTACATTGATGGCAATAAATACTGATTGAACGTTACATAATAACCGAAAGATAATCGTCATTGGCTTTGACGAAGGCACATAATAGTATTTTCCTTCAACACTCCCCGCTTGTGCCAAGTCAAAGCGCGAATGGTGCATGGATCGTTGCCTCGTTAAAAACCTTGCCAAGTAACAAACCCAGGTGGGACAAAAAATAAAACTTGGTCAAAGGAAAAAGAGCACAACGCACCTTTAATCTTTAAGGATGACATGTGTGTATTAGACTCTTCGAGGTCTATATCTCCCCGATCCTTACACCGATCAAGGAAGCTTTGAAAGCCTTCGCATTCCTATATTTTTCACATGTTCCTCAAATATTGCTTTAGGCGGTGACTTGGTAAACAAATCGCCACATTCTCCTCGGACCTTACTTGATTCACTTGAATCTTGAGGAGAGCTTGTTGTTCTTTGGTTATAGAAAAACTTTGGTGATATGTGTTTTGTGTTGTCACCCTGATATAACCAAGCTTCATCTGTTCGATGCAAGCCGCATTATCTTCATAAATGCAAGTAGGCTCTTCAATGTGGTGGAACTTAAACCCACCGGTCCTCGAATATGTGTAATGATGGACCTTAACCATATACACTCACGAACCGCCTCATGTAGAGCAATAATCTCGAGTGGTTCGAGGAGGTAGCCACAAGACTTTGCTTGGTTGATCTCCAAGATATCGCCGTGTTCCCAATGGTAAATACATAACCGGTTTGGGAACGACCTTTATGTGGGTCGATAGATACTCAGCGTCCTCGCAAACCCAACTAATACATTGTTTGGGGTTTCGTAGTAGGGGTGGCGATTTCATTGTCGACGTTTTCTTTAGAGTCAGATTTTCATTTACGGTCCTCTTGTCTTTGTGTAGGGAAAAATAGGCCCAAGTCAATGGTTCCTTTTAGGTATCGAAATATGTTTTTAATACCATTCCAATGACGCTGCGTTGGCGCCGCTGAGTCGAATCTAGCTAACAAGTTCACCGAGAATGCAATATCCGGTCGAGTACATTGAGCTAAATACAATAATGCGCCTATTGCACTTAAGTAGGGAATTTCACTCCCCAATAGCTCTTCGTCATCTTCCTTTGGACGAAATGGATCTTTCTTTATGTCCAAACTTCGACCGATCATGGGAGTGCTAACAGGGTGCACTTTGTCCATATTAAATCGCCTGAGCATCTTTTGGACATATGCAGACTGGTGGATAAGTATTCCACAAGCTCGGTGTTCTAGTTCAAGGCCTAGACAAAACCGAGTTTTCCCAAGATCTTTCATCTCAAATTCGGATTTCAAATAGCTCGCGGTTTCTCTTATTTCATTAAGAGTACCTATTATGTTCATATCATCGACATATCTTTGCTACAATTGCAAATCCGAACTTGTATTCTTTATGAATACGCAGGGCATAGTTCATCATTCTTATATCCCTTCCCAATCAAGTAGTCACTTGGCGGGTATACCACATCCGCCGGATTGTTTTAATCCGTAAAGTGAGCGTTTAATCGATTGCAAACGCACTCCGTGGTTTGTAGTCACTTGACTTGGGCAATGAAAGACCATCGGCACTTTCATGTATATCTCTCAATCAAGATCCCCATGTAGATATCTCAGAACCACATCCATGAGTCTGCATTTCCAATCCTTCGAAAACAACTAAACTAACTAGGTAACGGAAAGTTATTACATCCATTACAGGAGAGTATGTCTCCTCATAGTCAATTCCAGGGCGTTGTGAGAAACCTTGCGCCACAAGGCGAGCCTTGTACCTTAGGACTTCATTCTTCTCATTACGCTTTCTGACAAATACCCATTTATGTCCTACAGGCTTTACACTTGGTGGGGTTAGCACTACCGACCAAATACATGCCTTTGTGTCGAGAATCTAGTTACGCTGGATTGCTTCTTTCCATTGAGGCCAATCGCTCTTTGTTGACATTCTCGCAGCGAGCGTGGTTCGACATCATCGTGTTCTATGATTTCTTGAGCAACAAAGATATGCAAATATATCATCAATGTGCATGGAAGATCTTTCCATCAACTCGTATGCACTCTCATAATCCATTGAGATTTCTTTGTTCTCTGAATCAATTCAAACATCGGAGCGTCCTCCAAGTATTGATTCATGGACATAATCAGTAATCGAGATAATCTCATGAGAGGATTCTCTACATTGATGATTAATGGGTCGGATTGTGCCTTACTCGCCTCTCTTCTTCCTTGGGTGAGTATCGGTCGAACCAAGTGGTCTCCCCTCTTCCTTTGGGCAGCCACGGCCTCATCCACACCTCCACTAAGTGTGGTCGCAATGCCTTTGGCTACTGACATTGTGCCCTTTTTGGGGACTTAACCTTGCGAGCACGCTTGCGGTGGTATATGTGATCTTGTCACTTTAGCAATATCGAGAACGCATCGCATCATCGAATGCGCTACGTTCAAGATTAAGTATTCTTTGCACTTCACTTTCACTTTGTGAGGTACGGGGATCAAAATGAGGCTGAGTGGGGACAAACCACGACAATTCCTGCTGCTCCTTTAGAAAATCCTTTTTCTTATCTCCCTAACGACGGGAAGACAGTCTCATCAAAGTGACAATCCGCAAATCTCTTGCGGTAAATAGATCGCTTTGTCAAAGGTTCCAAATAGCGGATAATAGTTGGGGATTCATATCCAACATAAATACCTAATCGCCTCTCGAGGACCCATTTTAGTGCGCTGTGGAAGCGCACAATAGGCACATATCTTTGCACAACCAAATATGCGTAAGTGTGAAATATCGAGGCTCATATCCAGGTAACCAACCGAGTGCGCGCGTAAAATGGTTGGCTAGCGATGGTGCAAAAGCGAATAAGTAAAGCTGCGTGCAATATTGCATAACCCCAAGCAGATAGAGGCAAGTTGGTGCGCATAACCAATGCCCCGCCCACCATCTGTAGCCTTTTGATGGTGGCTTCTGCGAGACCATCTCGTGTATGCACACGGGTGCACAGGATGTTCTACGTCAATCCCGATAGACATGCAATAATCATCAAATGCTTTTGATGTGAACTCTCAAGCGTTATCAAGCCTTATAGACTTGATAGGGTGATCGGGGTGGTGAGCCCTTAAACGTATAATCTGTGCTAAGAGTTTTGCAAATGCAAAGATCACTTGTGGACAATAATCGACATGTGACCAACGTGTCGAGGCATCCACGAACCATAAAATACTTGAATGGCCCGCGTTCGGATGGATAGGTCCACATATATCACCTTGTATTCTTTGTAAGAATGGAATGTTTTGTTTCATGTCTTTAGCATAGGAAGGTCTCGATCTGTTTTTGCTAAAGAGAGGCTTTGCAAAATGATTGGTGTGCCTTGGAAATGGTCAATGAGGAAGAGGATATAACTCATCCGGGTGCTTGAGACGACAATGGTCGCTTTGAAACAACACTACTTTGGACACTTTGCATTGTGTCGGATTTTTGTCCCATTTGTTTTTTCTCTCGAAAAGGGATGATGTCCGTGTGAGTTCTTTAAAATACGGATCATCATATCTCGACCAGGGTGTCCTAGCGATCATGCCAAAGCTCAGTATGAGTCGGTGTCCCAAATTTCATTGTTGGTGACGACAGATAGGATTCAATAATCCGAATAGTAGTAATATATAATCCATTAGATTGACTCATAAGCTTTTCTAGTATCGCGCTTCCTTCCACATTCATTTGTGGTAATATACAAATATTCGGTTCCATTCTCACGTTGAGTTTCCAAATGATAACCGTTAGCACGAATATCTTTGAAACTTAACAAGGTTCGATTGGCTCTAGGTGCATATAGGCGCGCTTGACTTTTATCGTTGTGCCGTTAGGCATCAAAAATGTGGCATTTCCTCGCCCTTGTATTACTTGTGATGATCCAATCATCGTAGTCACAGATGAATTACATGGAATTAACTCGACAAATAATTGTCTATTCCTTAAGATAGTGTGTGTGGTTCCACTATCAGCTAAGCACTCTATTTCTCCTCGATTCATTCCTACATTCAAATTAGATGAGATTAAAAAGTCGAAGACATAACTCATATTCTTTAGAGTGTTTCGATGGAGATAGAATGATATGCTTTTCATCCCGATATATATGTTTATTGTATGGTAGATGTATTGCTTTACACCTTAATAGTGCTATTTTCGAACCATGTATATACTGGTAAATAAAATCGAATAAAATTCAATACTTCAGAATAAAATCCGAAATTTATTAATAGGCCAACGAAAATCAAAAATAAAAGTCTCGCACATCAAAATCCAATTCAACAAACCATTATTCAAATGAACTTTAAGACCAAAATAGTCTAATTAAAAATAAGGCATTCCGCCTTCACAATGTTCTTGGAAAAATAAATAAATAAGCAAAGCAGATCAATCAAAGTCTGGAACATCCATTGACTGAGCAGGGTTCTTGTTGCTATTGAAGTCTGCAATTGTGAGGTTGACATCAGTGTCATTGCCTCCATCTTCCGTATAGTGGGGCCTCTTGTTCTCTGATTCCCTATACCTCTTGTAATTGGTCACTACTTTGTTACTTGCTCGGCGATACTATACCAATGCCCAGTAACTCCACACCTATAGCAAGGTTCAGTTCCAACTCTCTCCCTTTTTTCTTGAGGGTTCTTAGGTGCCTTTTGCACCTTAGCCTTAGGACCACCATGGCCACTAGGACCATCACCTCCATTTCTGCGCCCATACATTAGGGGACCTCCACGGCCCATACTACGGCCCCAGGTCCCTTTCCACGTGGTGCATTGTTTCCACGTGGGTAAGGCTCAAGACGTCCAACTCCCTTTTCTTTGGGGTTCTTTCCACCTTTCATCTTGCCATAGTTAACCTCGGGAATTTTCTTTGTCCCAAAGAGTCCGGCATTATTATTCATGAGAACTTGATCATGCCGCTCAGCCACTTGCAGCATGTTGATCAATTTGTGAAAGGTCGTAATATTTTTCTTGTCGTACTCCAGCCTATACTGGTTCGCTAGTATAAGTCTTTGAAGTAGGAAAAGTGGAAAGAGTCTTCGGATCATATCATCTTCTCAGTGAGTTCCTTTCCACGTAATTTGAGGCGTGCTCTCAAGACGCAACATGTCCTTGTTGAATTGGTCTACCCCTTTGTAGTCAAGCAAGCGGATTTCATTCCACCGGAGCGCATAGCGATTACGGGAGTAAAGTGTCATGAATGTTCCCAAACGTCCTCTAGGGCATCCTACGATTCTTTGGGTGTTTTCAATCGAAGGTACTCCCGGCGTAAGCTGTAGTCAATATGTCGCCTCAAGAACATTAGGGCATTTGCTTTTACTTTAGCGAGATGGGTCGTCCTTAGGTCGGTGGGTGTTTTGATAGTGAGAGTGTAGTCCTTTGCAACAAAGGCCATTTCCACATCTCTGAAACCCAGCGGTGGTACTCAATTCCTTCGAGTCCAAGATTTCAAATTCGGCCGAGTTGTATCACCATCTACATAAACAAGAGTGAAGAAGCGTATTAATTATGTAGTCATAAGACATCCATAATAATTAATTTCCAAGAGTGTGAATTGGATCACGATGCCATGGTACATAGCGGTCACTCATTTTTCGATGCTTTGTGAAGATACTTTATCACATTGATTGTTTTGTCTTAGTATATAACGCCTATGAAATTTCGTTATCATAGGAGGACATATAATCTTATTTATAAGGCAATCAACATATAATTATTATGCTCAATTTGAAATTTCGGGCAAACATAGCACATAAACCAAATAAAAATAGATCCAAACAATTTACCGGAAATAATAGATCCTTTATTATTATTATTATTATTATTATTATTATTATTTTTTTTTTTTTTTTTTTTTTTTTTTTTTTTTTTTTTTTTTTGTAACAGGCCCCAAAAATAATAAGACAAACCCTAATAAGTTGTACTCAATGCCGGCCATATGCAATTGATGAACATACACAAACGGAATCGAAAGCTCGTATAACCGGATAAATATATTTTGCATGCATGTTCAATTCATTAAGAAATTAACAAGCTTCAAGCTGTTGATGTATTCACATATTAATCAAACGTATCTTGCAACAAAACCAAAGTACGGATGAACATCATCCGATATTTTTTCTTAACAAACCGGACTGAAACTATACATCTAATACACGTAATATATACCAACATACAATCGGCGATATAACATATGTTCAACAAAAGATCAAATCATGCGTTTGTAGCTAACTTAACATATATTATTTTTTTTTTTTTTTTTTTTTTGTATAGTTCACAGTTCACACCAAACTCCAAAAGTATCATTGCTATTATATTAGCTACAAACGTTATATATATATATACCCATCAGTTCACAGCACATGAGAGAAGCAAAAATGGGGATTTGCGGAAAAATAATGCAAATTTACGGATTGAAACAAAGCAAGATTTCTGCGACAAAGAAGCATGAAATCGATTTCCGACTTACCGTGATTCCGTGAAGGAGTAGAAGGCGATCGGCGGAACGGAGACAATGGACACCGGCGAAATCGATTGATTCCGTTATGCTATTGAAAGAATAGCGACCAACCACCCAAGCGGTGAAGCAGCGGCGGCGGGGTGAGAGCCTCTGGATGGTGAAATCCAGGGGACTTGCAATAGAACAAAGCGACAAATTCGCAACAATAAAGCTTAGCAGATTGATCGAAACCGTAAATCGCCTTCTCTCTCAAATTATTGCTAATGGTTCGCCGCGACAATAATCGTCGCCGACAACAATCGGTATGAGCGGAGATTCGTTTGCGCTTTTATGGGAGAGCTCGAGGCGGCGGGGTAATTTTACTAGGGTTGATTGTTGGGGTCATTTGGCGGCGGCGCTCTCAATTTTTTTTTTTTTTTTTTTTTTTTTTTTTTTGTCCGAGCTACGTGCGATAACGTGTAAAAGTAAAGGTGGGAAAAAGCGTATCTCATTCCATTAGATAATCCCTTTATATAGGGGCCACGATTACAATGTGAACACAGATTACATTGATGGCAATAAATCTTGATTGAGCGTTACATAATAACCGAAAGATAATCGTCATTGGCTTTGACGAAGGCACATAATAGTATTTTCCTTCAACATTTTGCCCTTTTACAAAAGTTTTAAGAAACTGTCATTCTTCTTAATTAATAAAATGTCTTTGTCATTCTCAGAACCCAAAAAAAAGGATGAATACTGCCATATATGCCCCTCTAAGCACAAACTGATATCGTCCATGTCTCGTTTATCTTCTAGTTGTCATCTCGTGTTTAACCTAAAGGCCCAAAACTTGCATTAGACGATCTTTCAATAATAATAATAATAATAATAATAATAATAATAATAATAATAATAAGGTTTCAAAAACTTATTACATGATAAATCTGATATAACCCTTGACGAGGGCCTCCGGAGGAACCCGGACTTCCTATCGTTGTTGGGGTCTCTCTTCTCTGTGTGTGATGCGTCTCACCTGGCACATCTGGTTACTACCGTGTGGCATATATGGAAAGCACGATACGCATGGCTTTTTGGTGGCCAAGGCTGTGAATATTGGTCGACTCGTTTCGACTGCGGAGTGTGACGCTTAGGTATATGCGGATCTCTTACAGTCCTCCCTACATGAGCAGATTAGTTCGTCGTTGCATACCAGCTAGAAGCCGCCTGTTGGTAATCAGGTTTAGGTCAATATTGATGCGTCGCTTTTGTGGATGCATGTGCTTATGGGGCCGTGTTTCGTGGGTCAGATAGTCATATTCTTCGTGCTTGCTCGGGCAGGTTGGATAGAAGTTCAGACCTCGACTCCGCGGAGCTTAGTGTTATTTACCGGGGCCTCCTTTTGGCCAGCAAGTGGAGGTATCGTTTTATATGTTCGGAGTCAGATTCCAAGAGCCGTCAGTCGCATGCTCATGATTTCACCTCTCTTGGTTGTTTAGTTAATGATTGTTTCCATTTGATGGAGTCTTTTGATCAAGGACGGAGCCAGGATTTAAATCTAGGGTGGGCTAATGGACTATATCCGGTTTGTCGGGTGGGCTGAATTAAGAAAATTTAACGGATCAAACTGGATCACATAGAATTTTTAGTGTGATATTTTTTTGTCCAGATGGGCTTAGCCCCCCTCAACATTTCACATACCTCCGTCCTTGCTTTTGATTTTCTTTCGTTTTCGTTTATTAATATAGAACTGATAATAGGTCGGCTCATCTCTTAGCGCAGAAGAGTTTATCTTATCCAGACTTTGTGGATTGTGGTACATCATCCCAGAACATATTCTTGTTGCTTGTCCTTCATATTTACCTAATAATTTTGGTGGGTTTGCTAAAAAAAAATACATATAGTTTTAACATTCTTTACTTTTTTTTTTTTTTTTTTTCCCCTTTCTAATTTAGTAGCTCCCTTCACAGATTTTTTTCTTCTTCTTAAGATTAAAGAGCACTACCACCTCCGCCGCCACCCCACAGCCCCCAGAAAAAAGGGAAAATCATTTGGCATTATGATTGGCTAATTATATATAGGAGAATATCAACTTTATTTATTGTGAAAGATCTCATTTGTTATTAAAAGGGAAGTTGTGTAATTGTTTTATCAAATAGAAGGTGAAAAGAATTATTCGACCACGCTATTCAAAAAAGCTAAGCACATGGAGAAAGTAATTGATAATATTGGCCCAATATATAAATATATTACATTTGTATTAATTATATTAAGCACATGGAGGAGCTAGTAGTATAGTACACAAAGCAAAAATATAATAAAAAATAGATATATTAAATATGTAACATTTCAAACACTCTATAGTAAGTACCCTAGTGATGCCATGTTGTTTAATGTAGATTTTATTAATTATTTATTCATACGATCGTCCAGCCATAACGAGTGGCACAAACTTGTATTTATAGCATTGATTATTATAGATAAACATAATGATCAATCGAAATTACATCGTTATCAATTGTGTAAATACACGTGGATCAACGGTTGAATGTTTACTAATATGCAATGTTGAAGGTATCTATCACTAATTCCAAAAGGAAATAAATAATGATTACATTAAGGGTGGTAAGACTTCTGGTCTATAGTCAAGATCTTCTAATTCATTATTTTAGTTGCATTACATATATCATGGAAGTTTTAATAAGCTTAGATTTATTCAAAAAATAAGCTTACATTATTATTATTTTGTATGATTAAGGTTTATTAAAGCCTGCCACCCTCTTCCCCTAATAAAAAGCCCACTTTCTTCCCCTCTAATTAATAACAATTGTCTTCATTATTACTCAAATTTATTTTCCTGAAAACGAAATATCAAGACGTATATTTTTCGCTCCTTGAGACTCGAATCTGATACTCCGGGTTAAAAGCGCGATGATGATTCTGTTTTGGGCCGTCGCCAACGACATTTTTATTATTACTCTATTTGTCTCGTAATATATGTTTTATTTTGTTTCATAACACAAAGTGTTTTGTGAATATCAATAGAATATTTATAATGTTTTTATTCATTATACCCTTAATTTGTTGTCCATCTAACCTTACATGTATAATATTAATTATAGTCAAAGGATATTTTAGGATTGTTCATTTGAAATTTATAAAATTCATTCATTTTAATAATGTTTGTGATTCTTTTTATTTTAAAAAAAGTATATTTTAAAAAGGAAGTAGTATATGCATTTTAGCCATAAACTGTGAGCCCTGGATAATGTTGTCAAACAAGAATTTTGACGAAGGATATCAATTATACTGTGGTCAAACATACACGATCCGATTTGTATGCGTTAATTGCCGGGCCTGAAGATTAATTAATTTTCTGCGCGCATTGGATCTAAGATTAATTCATTTTCTGCCTTAACAAATAAAAGTAAGGCAACATTTACTCAAATGATTACTAAAATCATGTCAAGTAAAATTTATTAGATCTCAAAGCCTCTGGGGCATAACACAAATGGCAATAGAGCAGAAGTGTTATAGTGATGATTTGTTTTTAAGATAATGTCTGAGAGTTTGATAGTCAGTATCGCTTTCTCTCACACAAAAATTAAAATATATACAAACAATCTTTGCAAACCAGATTATTGAAGGCAATTTTCACGAAACTTGAAGCTCTAAAGACGGATAGTGGAGGTCAATTGGATTAGGGCTCAAAATTTATATATACTCCTTCTGCCTCAAAATATAAAAATGCTTTTAATTTTTGGTTTGTCTCGTAATATAATTACATTTAGAATGCCAATGAAACATTCATTGCATTATTCTTCATTTCACATCTAATTTATCATCAATTCATCAACTTTTCATTCTTTCTGTTATTAAATTAATTATAGTCAAATGCTAATTTAAACTTTACTTTATTTTTAAAATTAACGACAATTAACCTCTTTCTAAAAATGACTGAAAAATCTAAACGGAATTATATTAAGCGACGGAGGGGTATATGTATATATTTTAATATATAGGATCTCAAAGCAATTGTCAGCAAATGTTAGAGCTTGAAATATAAACTCCTTTCATTTCAATTTCTAAGTATTCATTTTCTTTCTCCATTAAGGAGAAATAAGTATTTTTAATCAGCATTATCATTTTATTATAAGTATTCTTTTCTCATGGGTAATTTTGGTAATGCAATTAATTACCACAATCAGTCTGACATACTATGATGCGCATTAAAACATCAAGATAATAAATTATTTTAAGAAGAATTTCAATGCACATGTTTTGACATTAAGCGTATCAAAATGGTTGTGTAAACAACATATACTTTGAGTACTTTTTTTAGTTTCTCTATATTCAGTATTCGTTTAAGAAATTTATCCTACAACCATTCTATGAGTATATATCATGCAATATATTTCATTATTTTTATTCTCTGATATTGTTTGGTACATAAATATCATCCAAAGAGATTTCAAAAATTGATTGATGTAATACATGTTAGGTGATAGAATGATTATATCATATATTTCATCACAAATTTATTGGTAATAAGCGTGAATTATGTTTTAAATCTCATTGGGGATTTTGCATTGGTGACCCAAATCTCACTCAGAAGTCCCTTTTTTTAAGAGGAGGGGGGGGGGGGGGAGTAGATTTTTTTTATTGGAAGTGGGGATAGGGACTCGAACTCTGGTCCTATTTATATCATATATTTCATCCAAACATATATGTCATGAGCGTGAAGCATGTTTCAAGTCTCACCGGAGATTTTGCATGGGTGACCCATATCCCACTTAGTTATCATTTTTATATTATACATTTCCTCCAAACCTCTAGGTAACCACCGTGAATTATGTTTCAAATCTCACTAAGAATTTTGCATTGGTGACCCAAATCTCACTCAATAGCCCTTTCTATATCATATATTTCATCCAATTATATATGTCATAAGCG
>CM047814.1:98870058-98917558 GCA_026214975.1 Gentiana macrophylla | reverse complement strand
ACAAGTATTGGAAATTGATTCATGAGATATAATCAATTTCGAAAATGGAAGAAAAAAAATAATATAAATAAATAAATAATAAAAAACAGGGAAATGTTGAAAAATTATGGAGAATTTGTAATTGAGTAATGATAGAGACACAACGAAATTACACAACCAAGTGTCACAACGATGATTTACACCATTGGTTATTATGGGACCTAGATCAATCATTATAGTTGCCACAATAATCAATGGTGTATATCATCGTTGTGAATGATGTTGTGTAATTTCGTTAATAACTATCATTCTCTTAATAATTAAGGTGGTCCATGCGTTTCAAATAAGATCACATGGAGTAGGAAAACCATTTATGTATGTCAAATTAAAGTGGAATTAATAAATACATCAACCAACTACAAGTGGTGGAACATATAACAGATTTTTCACCTACGCAAAGGTTGTCTTTTAACCCAAATAACTGATTTTTCACCTCATAGGAGGTTGCCCTAACTACCCTCTTTTGAATACGATGAGCGAAATGTAAATGAAGTATATGATGTTTAAAACTTCCATTTGTTTAAGCTTACGAAATTGTTTGAAATCGATCGGTTAATAAACAAACAAAAAAACTTATATTCAAGAAGCTTGTTTCATTTATTTATGTCACGATTGTTCGTTTTATAGACGAACAAACAATTTTGTTCAAACTATACTCATTTAAAGACGAATTATTCGAGTTTGTGTTCGGGTTCGGCTCGTTAAATATATTTTTACCTTCCAGCCCAAACTCAACTAGAGTTTGGCTTGTAAAAATATATATAAATCAAGTCCGAATTAAGGAAGTTATGAAATAATATTTAAACATCATAGGTCAAAACATATTAGAAAAACTTTATAAATATTTTATAAATTACTCTTCGGTACGTATTTATCAGATGAATATATGACTTATCATATGTATCATGTGATACAGCTAGGTTACATATTGGTTCATCTATATATATAAACAGATTCAGAAACATAATCATATGTTCGAGCATTTAGAAAATTAGCTTATAATCTTGTTCGAGTTTGGCTTATTAAACTATTCAAAGGAACGATTACGAACGAAAACGACTCTATTCGTTTAACGGTTTTAGTTTAGTCTTTGAGCCACTTGCAAGAGAACTTAAAACAAACGAAGAATGCATTAAGTATGCATTTAAAATTGGGATATCAATTAGTGTACAGACTGTTATCTTTTAATGTACTCCTTTCGTCACGCAATATAAGTTCTTTTATTTTTTTTTTGTCTTAAAATATAAGTCATTATCACACTTCAATAAACGATTAATGCATTTTTTTCACTTTCACACTAAACAATGCAATATTATAGACCACTCCCAAAAAACAATACAATATTTTGTTTTGAAATACTAAAAAATAACTCATTTATGATTTTTCTTAATTTGTGTGAAAAGTCTAAAATGACTTATAATACGGGACGGAGGGAGTACCTATCAACAACTTTTTTAAGGCGGGTTCTACTGACATCAAGTAAATAATTCGATACCACATTTTATATACAAACTTTTATATATAAATGTGGTGTCGGAAGTGTTAATACGGTGCCAATAGAAGTCTATTTTTTTTTTTTTTTAATAGGCACTATAATTCCTCCACATAATTACAATGAGTCCATAATAATGTGAAGTAATATATAGTGGAGATTAGAAGAGCCCATAATTGTAACTACCAACTAATGTTGTTTTGATTTTTTATGAGACCCCACTGATACCATTATGTTTTCATAATGAACGACATTATTATGTTGAGTAAAACAAAAGTGATGCTCACATTAGAAATTTCGGGATGATTAAGGCAAACTCTATGGTGATTAAGTGGATGTTTATAATGATTAGTGATTATTAAATTCTGTTTATTTTTGTCGAAACATAAAAGACAGTACTCATATTTTATATATTATGATGGTTATTGACCATCATAATTCATAAAAGAAATTACAAATGAATATATATATATAATGATGGTTATGATATTATAATGGTTATTTCATATATATATATATATATATATATATATATATATATATATGAAAAATTAGCTTATAGTCCAATTTTTCCCTTTTAATTAAGTGTTAATCCACATTCTAAATAAAAGTTGCATTAAGGACAGAAAATTTGGCTAAGACTAAATTACCCTTATTTAATAACACGCTGAAGCTACTTATTCAACCCGGCTCCCTTCTCTGCCGCTTCTTCAAACATTTTTTCCTCTTCGATTTGCTCTCAGATTGATTATCAATTGTTCTTCCATGACTCAAATAATCTATTGATTCTATTCCAGTTTCTTCATTCGATTTCGTTGTCAATCCCTACCGGCCTCAATCCCTGTCAGATGTTGCCACTGCTAGAATTTTCAAAAATCCAGAATTTGTGAGAGGCAAAACGATGATCGGAAAGAGTCCAATTCCAATAAGTTGCTCCAGAAAATAGTAGCGTCCACTGTTTTCAATTATTTGGTCCCATTGTTTCCCTCTTTGTTAATAATTTAATGCACCACATTGAGAGGAGCAGAATACTAGTTGCTTTATTTATCATTTTGAGAAAAAAAATTAAATTTTGCTCCCAGAAAAGGTATCAAATGAGCATTTAAATGCGCATTTACTCTACCTTCCTAAGTATGATTCTGTGATCGGACTAATATTGTATTATGTTTTAGTTCTCAAATTAGTATCGTTCTTCTGATTCCATGGATCTCTTCTTTCTTCATATTGTATTATGTTTTAGTTCTCAAATTAGTATCATACAATTAAATGTTTTGTCGAATCATTTGGTGTTTGGTTTGATGGGGAAAAGATTGTGGGGAGTGGTAATGCTCCACCACTGATTGGAACTTCTGGAGGGAATCCATTTTTCAATTCTTCAACTTCCAGAATCTGGGAATTCATTCTTCAAATTCAATATGTTGTCATGTTGTTAAAGACCTCTAATGTTGCATTGGATGATTAACGTTGCAGTCAATGAGCTTTTATATATGAGGACCGATATAAAATTTGGAAATTGACATTCTAATTATATATGCACATCTCCTCTGTATGGTTTTGCCTTAGTCAATAAGAGACTTGAATTAGTACTGTGTTGTTTGTTAGCAAAGTCATTTACAAAATGAGCATTCTCATCTTCTTCTCTTCGTTGCATATGATATTGTGTCCCTTGAATTAAGCCTTAAATGTGCCTTATATGAGCCAAATATGTGTGCCCTTAAAGTAGTCACTTGAATTAAGCCTGAAATGAGCTTGATCTTTAAGTTTCGACATCGATATCATATCGATAGTCCCGATCATCGATCTTCATTACTTAAAGGACAATTTGTCATACCGAGTTGTAAACAAAAAAGGGTCAAAGAACTCAGAAAACAGCTTGTATATCCTGCAACAACAAACAACAGAAAAGCAATGAAGTCAAGTAATCAAGGTAATGAATGGTAACAAAGCGGAAAGTGAACGCTTTTGAAGCCCATGAATGGTTTGGGAAAAGATTGTCTAGGTGTGGGAGAGAGTTGATAAAGGAAAAACTACTTGATTTTTATATGGTGCTATTAGTGGACATATTTTGCGTCTTTGATTATTTTTGTGATGTATTGAAAAAGGCGAATCAGATACGTCTTTTGAAGGATTTTTCAAGAATGCAACCGTTTATGAAGCCAAGAACAAGTGGCCTAATGTGATTGAACCCAAGAACAAGAAGAGGCCTAAAAGAAAGTAGTATCGAAACATGCTCCGAAAGAAGTAAATATGAGTGCTTGAATCGTAGAAGACATTCATTCATATCAAGGACTTGGGGACATAGACCTTGGAACAAAAAATCGAAAAGGAGAGTCATTTGAGAGCACATCGATACTTCGATCATCGATCATCATCTGACATCGACATCTGCGTCTTCAGGTGACTTAATGCAATAGATAGGCCTAGTTCATAGGCTTACTATGTGCCTTGGTGTCTTTGAGGTTTTTGATCTACATTGTATCATCACGTAATAGATGAGCCTAGTTCATAAAGCTTCTCGAACTTGTAATTCATCACCTTGTGAATTCGGGCATGATAATTTAGTTCTTTGAACTTGAATATCCTTCTTATAATTTGGTGATAGTTCAGATCGCTTTTGCACTTGTATTGATCTTCATGTATTACCTTTTAGTCCGATGTACTATTGTCCTAAACTATAGTCTGTTGTCTTGATCTTCTATGTATTACCTTTTAGTCCGATGTACTTTTTGAGGCTTAATTCAAGTGATTAACTCATCAACTCGCATGTTATAAACACCACACCTTAATCAAGTTATCTGTTAATGATTCTATCTCTTCTGAATTGTATCATATAAACCAATTTAACACGGTGTGTTAGTGTATCTGGATTTTGCATTTGGAGAATGATCTTTATCTCTGGATAAAGACCTTACAGCAAATTCAGGTGATTAAATAGCTTTGATGATGGTAAATAGAGACTAAACAAGCAGAAATCCTGTTTTTTTTCTTTATTTTTCATGTTGTTAACTGATGTACATATTGTACTAAATCTATAGTTTGTTGTACTTGCTATTAATCTCGAGTTTGTTAACGATCACCGGTGGAATGTTCTCCTGGATATTCTTGTATAATCTGACATCGATCATCGATACTACCGATACTAATACGATAATCGACATCGACATCGTGTTAATGTAAATCTTTGCGATTAAATTCGGCTTTCAAATACTACGTCGAAAGGTATCAAACGCGGTCTCAAAATGAAGATAAAAAAAAATATGAACTTTGGTGAAAATATTTTGATGATCGGTGTTCTAAATCAAAAGTTCACGATCGTTTATAAGAAAAAGCGCTCTGGTTAATACAAATATTTTTTCGTCTTTCAAAATATACGTCGGAAGGAGATCGTATTTGAGCTCAAATTGAAGAGCAAAAAAAACATGAATTTTGGTGAAAAATTTACGATGATCGGAGTTAGAAATCAAAAGTTACGGTTGTTTGAAAAAAAAAAAAAAAAAAAAAACAAACAAACAAACAAACAAAGCGCAAACGGCGGAAGATTTAATACATATCTGCGCGTCCCTTTAATAAAATGGGTAATTTTGTCTGTCTGCAAAATTGTTTGTCCTTTTTAAACTAAAAAATTGAGTGTGTCATATTTATTTATTTTGTGTTAAAAAAGAACTTTTATTTTTATCTCATATATATATATATATATTCTATGCTATATGATATGAGTAATGTCTTTTAGCCGAGTCAAACTCGAGTCCTGATTACACCAAGTTTTGAAACAGTTCGGTTTATAGATTTAGAATAAAACCGCCCTAACCAAACCAAGTTCATCACTGATGGGTTATATTTTGTTGGAAAATTGTCACTCATATAATGTTTAAAACCAATGAGTTATATCTATACATTAATCAATATGTATAAAAAAAAAAATCATTTGTTTCTCTTTACAGGGCATACATTCCTCTCTTTGCAGCCCATACACTTAAGTTAACAAGTACGGCTAGGCCACAAAGTATGGGCCTAGTCTTTTGGGCTTTTTGCGTGTGATACTTTATGGCACGTTGTTTTAAAAACCGATGAGATCAATTGTCTAATTTTGGTATTTAAGTAGATAATACGACGTATCATGTGTGTTTTTAATTTTGTAGCACTGTGTTTTTAGGATAGAGTTGTATTGGTTATGTGTTTATAGTAATCACAATCATATATATATATTATCTACTCGTCACGATGTTTTTATGATACCATAATGTCTCGACATTTTATACCATAACCTATATGAAATATGGTCAAATAGAGTATACACTATTCTTTTTACGAATACAAAATATACACACGCATACATTTTTTGTCCCACTGAAAATAAAACTCAAAAGCTTTGAGTTAATTACAACAGCATTTATTACTGGGCTGATGTCTTGTCGGCTACTCACAACTTTTAAACATACCCAATCTATATGTGTTTTTATAGTTTTCTCCAACAAGAATAATACTACGGAAGGTGATAGGCACACCGACCATATCCCCCGAACTATCCCCCGAAAGTAATCTTGGCGCTTAGTATACTACGGAAGGTGATAGGCACACCGACCATATCCTCCGAACTATCCCTCGAAAGCAGGAGCGGTCGTAGGATCTTGGGTAAGAGGGGACAATAAATTTTTTAAAGACAAATATAAAATTTAAGGAAAGACAAACGATATGCTTTATACATATATTAGTGTAATTTTTCAAAATTCAAAAGGCGATTCATTTCTCGATTGTATGTAGAATTTCACCACTCGCCTTAAAAGTAATCCTGACACTTAGTTTTTTGTTTTTTGGTTTTCTCATTTTCTCAACAAATCAAATTAGAGGCTTAAATCATTTCTCGGTGCATTATTTTTCTCGGTGCATTGTTTTGTGGAGAAACTCGGTGCCAAAATCATACCCTAAACTAATATATTGCATTGATCTATTTCTCATAAAGTTATAGGAGTTTATTGCTACTAAATATAATCTCCGCTGTTTCAAAAAAAATATTTATATATAAAATCTCCATTAATAATAGTAGTTAATAATTTCCATATGTATTTTCCTTAAAAACAGGTTTCATTTTTCTCAATGAATTCTTGGACAATAATTTATCTCAGCATAATACAAACGAATTTTGGTAAGAGATAGACTTCAACAAGTTATATATTCTTTTATTAAAATCCCTGCTCTAGATCTCCCTCCACCGACACTTCCTTCTTCTTCCTCCTCAATCAAATTATTATTGTCAGAATCACCATAGCAAATTTCAAGCTTCAATCTTTGCAAAAATGGAAATGGATGAATCAAAACTCCTCCACATGTACTCATCTTTCCTTTACCCTTACAAGGCCCAGTAAACTCCATGTTCAAGCTAGCAGAGCTCCTCTGTCTTTCCAATATCCACATAACTTTCCTCGTCACCGAATACATCCACCACCGCCTCCTGAAATACACCGATATTCAATCCAAGTTCAAATCTTACCCGGGGTTTCAATTAAAGACGATCCCAGACGGGCTTCCTGAAGAACATCCACGGTTCGGTGATAAGTTTATGGATATGCTTGATTCGCTTAGGAATAATACTAAGCCGGTTTTTAAAGATATGTTGATTTCCGGTGGGTTTGTGGATGATTCCGGCGGCCGGCGGCGACCGGTGAGCTGTATTATAGCCGATGGGATTCTGGGATTTACTTGCGATGTTGCTAATGAAACTGGGATTCCCATTTATTATGTAAGGACGGTTAGTCCGTGCTGTTTATGGGTATTCTTTTGTCTTCCTCAGCTCATTGATTCTGGAGAAATACCCTTTGAAGGTAAACTGTAAGTTGTTATTACTTATTGAATGTAGGGCTGTAGTGGAACCGAGTTATTCGTCACTTATTTGCATTCGATTCGTAGAGAAGTTTGAATCGATTTAGGTTTTTTTTTTTTAAAGTTTGAGCTCGAATCGAGCTATTTTAATAAGTTAACCGAGGTTTCGAGTAGTTCGCACGTTAATCGAGTTATATTCAATAGTTAAATAATTGAAAATATTTTGTATAAACAATTAATTACTAGGCGAGTGTGTCGGGTATTCGAACCGAGTTATTCATGACTTATTTGCATTCGATTCGTAAAGAAAATAGTTTGTATAAACATTTAATTACTAGGCGAGTGAGTCGAGTATTTGATGATTTCAACTCGATTTCGATATGTCGTATAAGCATTGGATGAATTCTAATAAAAATAATGGAGCTTATATGCTAAGTTGAGTTATAACGTGTATTTAACTAGTCGAGTTATGTCTTATCTTTTTATGGTTTGATCGAGTTTTAAGCTTTAGGTCTTTTAGCCGAGTCAAACTCGAGTCGTATAGAATATCGACTCGGTTACACCCCAAATGGATGTAGTTTGCCTAGCCAAGTTCGATCTTACTTTTTATGATTTGATCGAGCTCGAGTCGAGTTTTAAACTTGAGTTATTTTCGTCGAGTTGAACATGAGCTTTATAAAATACCGACTCGACTTTGCTCAATTGAACTTCCGGTTGGATCATAGTTTGAAAATTAGGATATAATCATTGTATCAAGTAACCCGTGTCATGAAAGTATGTTAATGAAGTTAAAAAGAATTGTAATAGAAAAATAATTTAATTATTGAAATGAAAATATTTAGTTTTATTTAGATAAAAACAGTTATGAATAGGCACAATCACATGTTTTTCTTGTTGTTTTTCTTGTTTAACTGGAAATTATGATTCAGGATATGACTTAGACACTCTAATAAAAAGTGTCCCCGGAACGGAAACTTTTCTCCGGCGACGAGACTTGCCGAGTTTTTGCCGTTCGGGCGATATATTAGACACAAATCTTCAATTATACAAAACAGAGAGGCAAGAAAATTCTAGGGCCAATGGACTCATACTAAATTCATTTGAAGAACTAGACGGCCCAATACTCGATCAAATCCGAACCGTTTGCCCGAACATCTACACCATCGGCCCACTCCACGCTCATCTGAAATCCAAACTTTCCAAACAAACGGCACCACCATCACTGTCCGCCGCAGCCGCCTCGAGTAGCTTATGGAAAGAAGATAGAAGTTGCATAGGATGGTTAGATTCCCAACCGAAAAAATCCGTGATTTACGTGAGTTTCGGTAGCATAGTTAAATTGGGCTATGATCAATTTCTTGAATTTTGGCATGGATTAGTGAATAGTGGGATTAGATTCTTGTGGGTTATTAGATCGGATTCCCTTTCCGGAGAAAGGAGTATTCCGGCAGAGCTAACCGAGGGTACGAATCAAAGGGGATTCATAGTGGAATGGGCACCACAAGAAGAAGTCTTAGCACACGAATCAATAGGTGGATTCTTAACGCATAATGGATGGAATTCGACGCTGGAGACTATATACGAAGGCGTTCCAATGATTTGTTGGCCTTACTTTCTTGACCAACAAGTAAATAGTAGGTTTGTGAGTGAAGTATGGGGACTTGGACTAGATATGAAGGATACTTGTGACCGAGGCGTGATTGAAAAAACGGTGAGAGAATTAATGGAGGTGAAGAAAGAGGAATTCTCGAAAAGGGCTCAAGAATTCGCGGGCATCGCAAAGAGATGTGTGGAGGTAGGAGGATCGTCTTATAATAATCTTGAACGTCTCATTAGGGATATTGAAGATGTTGTTACTTGCTCTTCAACAAAGGTTATGGGATCTTCGGCTTAAGGTTGCTTACAATTGTATCATGTTCAGCTCGTGTATGATGCAACAACGGTAATAAATATGGTATAACCACTGTTATAATAATAATAATACTATCCGAATGAATAATACATATTTGTGTCAAATAATTTCAAGATTTTGAGGATAATATTGGCTGTTGGGTTTTGAATGAGATACAATATTTGAGACGAAAAGTCCTACCACCATCAAACATTTATACTAAAATTATCATAGTCTAATAATCAAACATTCACTGCCATAGAGCTAGCAATCAAACTTTTATACTAATTAAACTACCATATTCTCATCAAATATTCATATATAGTAAATCAAGGATTCAAAGATAACTACATATCTTAGTCTCATTAAAGGTTCATAGTTAATTAATACCATAGAGCCATCAAACATTCATATCCCTAAAACTACCATATATAGTCTCATCAAACATTTATTTATACTCCAAAAACAAGAGTCATGGCCCATGGGGTGTCAGTTGGCGATCTTTGGATTTCGTCTATGAATAAATCCCGTAGTTTAATCTAGGGATGATTGAATCGAGGATGGTTTTGGGGATGATTTTAGATCGAGGCTGAGAGTCTCTCTCGGGTTGCTTTCTATGATCCTGTTATGTTCTGGAATCGAAGTCACACGTAGTTCGCGGAAGTTTATATTTATAGGAGTTCATTCCCCTAACCCTAAACCATGTCGGTTTGGGTAAAATACATATTAGCCTTTTGGGCTTTTACTAAACTTATATGAGCTTTCTGCCCACTTATCACGAAATAACCATATGGACAATGGGCCGTCGTCAGGTGCTGCGGACTCTATCCTCGACGCCGACTCGCCCGACTTGGGGTGATCGAGTCCGGATCTCTCGTCCTACATCGCCCCAAGTCGATCGTCGTATTACCGAGTCAAGGAGGCGACATGCGTGCCTTGACACATGTTTATGATATGAGGACTAACCGATGAGCGACACGTGGAGTGGACTTTGGCCATCCCGAGCTTTCCGACTTGCGGTATCGAGATAGGCCCGACTGTCGCACTTCTCTGATCATGTCGGTTGTCGATGTCTCAACTCGTAACTCGACCCTTGGGCTATCACTTATTCTTGTCCAGGAGGAACATCTCGTGACGCCACGTAGAGGTGCGATATTCGGTATCGTCATCAGTCATAGGTCTAAGCATTACAACTTCTTCTTCTTACCCTCAAAAATTAACAACTTCTTGTTCTTATCAGCAGCCTCAATCATCTCAAGTTTAGCCTGTAATTTATCAAGCTTCTCAAAATGAGCCAGTAATTTATCAAGTCCAGCATCAGCCTTGTCCAATATTTCGACTTTACGCTTGTTTTCAACATTAATGCCATAGCAGCAAGCCAAATTGCCCACCGAACATACCGCACTCACTGTACCGTCCTTAATTAAAGCTTTCAAAGTGTTCATCATTTTTCTGTCAAAGAACACAACTTTAATAATGATAATAATATCAGAAATGCACTACTGCAATTGCAAATTGCAACCATACACAATCAAAATCCTTATGAATTCAAGAATATGGAAACGCCTTCTGCTAACAAATGACATCCAAATTACAGTCCAGAAGCATTCTTAAGAGATTAACCAGACATTATCGCTAACTAATTTTAAAAAATCCTCATTATTTAAAATGTGCTTACAAAAACACCTTCCGAGATGATTCAAACCTGATTTCTATGTCTTTTTCTGCTTTTCCGAACAAATACAGGACCAATGCGTTTTACGATTTGGTCGAGCTAAGCTAAACACTAAGAACAACAAAAAGAAAAAATAAAAGATAAATCTGAAAATGCTTATGAGTCTGCTGTACGCCGGTACCTGCTTGAAGGTAAAGATCGCCGGTGAGCTGAAGTCGAAGAGTACCGGAAAATCGCTAGAGATCTGGTAACAGCTGAATTAAATTTCTGGAATAGAGCTGGAATTGCAATTTTTGAATAAAAGATTTCTTGTGGAGAAGGAAAATGGGGTCTTTATACGAGTAAAAAGAAAGGAACGGTACCACATAGAGGCTAGAACTTTCTGGAGTATACTCCCTCCGCTTTCATTCCGTTACCCAAATAATTGTAATTTGAAAAATAAAAAATAATTGTAATATTTTTGTATAACTAAGGAAACAGTATAGAAACAATATAGTTCCACTCAAAAAAAAAAAAAAAAAAAAACACACAATATAGTAAGAAAAAAGAAAAAAGAAAAAAGAATTAAAGACAAGGATGAGGAAGAAAAAAGAATGTTTGTGTATTATTTAAAGGGAAAAATATGTTGGAAAACACACATTTTATCACGGAGTTAATTTACTCACCCATCGCCGTTCTCGCCGCCACAAGCAGAGTCACAACAACGAAGGCTATGAGAGTTGATTGGTCCAAAGTGGAGGAGGATCTCTTGAAGCGTAGTGTGGAACGCCCTGAATAGCAAGCAACCATCGATTCGGCAAGAAATGAGTGGAGTGGAAATCGTCACCGGACGCTATGCCAACCCCCATATCTACATTGGGGACGGTGAAGGCAATGATGAGCTTACTGAGTATAAATAGGTAACTGATAACTTCATGGGTCCAGAAACGGATGAGGATGCCATTACTATACCCCTCGAAGAGTGTTTTGATCTATAGCGGCAATGGCGTAAAGCCCTAATCATCAAGCTGCTCGAAAAATCGTTTTCTTACATATTTGTTTGCCAACGATTGCACGAGTTGTGGAGGCATCAAGGTCGAATCTAAATTACAGGTCTTGACAATGGGTTTTATGTGGTCCGTTTCACCAGACGGGAAGATTATATGAAATCACCCTAGAACAGGGACCTTGGGTCATTATGGGACATTACATAGCAGTGAAGAAATGGAAGCCCTTCTTCCAACCTTCTATGGAGTGGATTACCACCACCCTAGCTTGGGTACTTATTTCTGCTCTTTCTCCAGAGATCTTTAGGGAACCCATCTTGCAAAGTCTGGGAAATCTCATTGGAAAAACCGTCAAGATCGATCCAGTCACGGTTCAGAATCAAAAGGGGAGGTTTGCTAGGATAAGCGTAGAACTGGATTAGGAGAAAAAAAAATGAAATCGTTAGTTGTTATCAATGGGATGTAGAAGGTACTCTGTTGAGTACGAAGGACTTCAACAAATATGCTTTGACTGTAGTAAGTTTGGGCACCAGAAGGCGGAATGTCCTGAGAAACTCAAAGAGGAGAAAGAAAATCACACTGAGCCTCAGATTGCACCACCCCCAAAGGGACCAACGCCATAAAACATTTATGGCCCTTGGATGATTGCATCCAGAAGGAGGAAGTAGTCATCAAATGAAAAAAAGCAGCAAGTGCCCACTGATTCCCATTAGAGGGGTGAGGAAGACACAAAGCCCAGTAGTCCCACCAAAGGAACTGGATCTAGATTTGATGTTTTGACGAAGGAAGAGGATGAGATGCAGGATGTACCATAAGTGGTCAGGGACCTTATAAATAAAGCACAATAGGTGGATCCTATGGGAGGACGATTCAGAACTTCAAAAGCAAGGAAAGGACAAACCCAAAAGCAGACTTCCAAAAAGTCCAATGTTGGTGAATGAACTAGTGGTAGTAAAACAACCACCAAGAGTTCAAAGTCAAGATCAGATACCAACAGTAGCAGAGTTGAGACATGGAAGAGAAAAGATCAGTAGGGATCTAATGCTAGTCATGGGAAGCAACACAAAAAGTCACTCTCCTACAAGATCAGGGTTGTGACTAGAATAGCTATGAATGATGTCTCTAATGAGTCCTCTAAGGATAATACTAGTGGTGCAGATCAGAGAAACACAGTTATGATCCTTCAGATGGACAGTACTGGAGGTGCTAGAAAGGGGAACATGTTAAATCACACCCTTCGAGGCGAACCTCTCTGGAAAGCACGATCTGCAGGATTTGAGGATTCCTTACAAAATCCTCTTTTTGATATGGAGGGTAAGGAAAATACGTACCCTATCAAACTCAAACCCATTATCTTCTTAATGGAAACATTAGTTTGGAGGCTGTAGAGGGTGCGACCTCTGAGGAATTCTTATCTTAAGTCACGCTTGAGTCAACACAAGTCTAAAGTCATCCACTTAATGGAAACCAAAAGTTCTAGTTGTTGGAAGTAGCGCCCGAAAGACAATTCATGTAATTGTTATTATAATTAATAAATGATAGATTTATTCTCATCTTATTATTTGCTTCAACATAAGTAATACAATCTTTGAAAACCTAAGTCGGAGCATATGTAGCCATATAACTTAGTGTGTGTCGCACGCGAGGATTAAGTTTATGGTGATACACTTGAAATGTTAGTCCGTGGTGAAGTTAATCAAAGTATGGGGTCTATTGATTAAACCACCATTAATGCGCCCAGAACACTTTATGGTGTGACCGTCTTATCCGGACAGTCGATATTGGTTATCTAAGTGGGGCATTTATATATGATGTAGTCATATAGGACTTGACCGATTTAATCTGTATTTCTCATTAAAATTCCGTGATTGAGAAATCTTATTAAATCACAAGATGATCATATATGGATTGACCACAATCCTGAAGTGATTACAGACTCATACTTGTTTCAGGAAAGGGTTTGATATGTTCGTTAAGGATAGCTAAGAGGCGTGGTCCGAAGCACTTTCACGTTGGCACTATTTTTGAATGAGTGAGAAGTGTGTGTCGCACAGATATGGAATCCATTCCTTCCTGCGGGAAGTAGAAAGGCAATCTCCTTATTTGTTAATCCTAGAAACTGATCGATCCGCGGAGTTCGTATTGGTTATGAACTAATTGATCACTAGTGGGTTAATGGTAAATAAGGATAAGATGTATTGAAGAAGGTTTACGGAAATAATCCCGCTTCATTACGGATAGTCTATAGAGGGTTAGTTTATATGTAATGATTATATCAATGGACACTTATCAACTCGACTCGACGTTTTGAGAATAAGTTTTATCTATAATCGATAGAGTTCAGTTTCGGATTTATGTTGGCGTAATTCCGGAATTAATAAGTTGAGTAGAAATATTTTGTTCGATGAATATTTTATTCAATTTATTAGCTTACTTGGTTAGAGGTCCATGGTCCCGGGTTGGCTCTGTACACGCGAGTGTTTTCGTTTTATGGAACTCGAGAATAAATTAAATAGTTAATCTATTTAATGAATATGCAATATTATTTATTTGGTAAATAATATGTAAAATAGAAAATACATTTTCTATTAAAATATTGACAAAACTGGCGCCTCACGTTGTGGATACGTTAGGAGAAGAAATTTTCCTAGATTATATTAAATGTGTAATTAATTAATTATCTATTTGTTGGATAATTAATGGAAAAAATAAGAGATTGATTTTTTGGGAACTATCTCTTATCTTTTGGCAAATATCTTTTCCTTATGGGAATAGGTAATTGTGGTGTGAAAATGATAACTCTGTTGACTAGTTATTTTTCTATATAAAGAGAATTCCTCCTAACACAATTTACACACAAAAATTGCGCCTCACTTGTAATAAAGGAGAGAAAAATTAGTTTCACGTTCTAGTCATTAAGAGAAGAAAAACCTATGGTTTTCTTGGGCATATTCGAGGAGGTTCTACGGCGAGGATCAACGTCCACCAGTCGTTGCTTGGAGATAAAATCCGGAAGATCACGGCTTCTCCCTCTCTGTCGATTTACTATCCCTCTCCGTTTAGGTAAATCTTCAACCTTCTTATAGTTATATTAATTATTTATGTGAATCGTACGTGGTAAAATTGCATGCGAATTTAATTCGTAAGCTTCATTGCCATGATGATCGAAATATCGATCGGTCCTGTGAATAAGATCTGACGATCCAATTATGGATCGGATCCGGATTCGGGTGTCTGTATATCTAGCACTAGTGACATAGCTGTCCAGATCCTCAATGCAACTTATTTCACAGGAGTTTTTGTTGTTGAGGCTCGTGGGTATTCTATGGAAATATGGTGTTACTGGGATGAGGATTTGATATCCCTTTACTATATCAATTGCACAAATCAGTGTCTAACCATGGCTGTCATGGATGGGACACACATTGATTGGTTTCTGACACTGGTGTACGCTTCTCTTGCTGTTAGTGTCAGAAGTGATTTGTAGGACTATTTGCAGAGGTTCGGTGCGATTGTAGACAACGGAACTAAGTTGTGGTTGATGACAACACTGTGACCTCCTTGAAGTTCCTTTCCAATGAGAGTGTTTTACCTGGGTTGGAGTTGTTCATGGAAGTAGCAAGATTCAACAAAGACTATACCAGACTTGGTGTGATATGCTTTGGTTAGAAAAATTTAGCAGAGTAGTGGTCACTCACCTTCCTAGAGTGCACTCAGGCCACAACCATATTTGCTTGGAAACTGACCTGCAGATCAATACTCAAAGACCCGGATGCTTTCTTTTTCCAAATGGCTTGGATGAAGCATACCCATTTCGATTATTTTGTGTAGCAAGCATGGGCTGATAATGGGAATCTTTTTGACACCATTAGAACATTCTCTAGTGAGGCCAAATCTAGGAACTACACCGTCTTTGGGAATATTTTCCATAGAATACAACAGTGTCTGAAGAGGTTAGAAAGGGTGGAGAGGAGTCTTGAAGAGGCCATATCCAACTATCTCACCAGACTTTGAGCAGATTAATAGAGAGTTGAATGATATTCTGGATCAAAAAGAAATCTTATGGCACCAGAGGTCCCAGTAGAAATGGTTGGCTGAGGGTGAGAGGAATACCCATTTCGACCACCTCACCACTATCAAGAGGCAGTAAAAGAGGAAAGTTGTTTGTCTGAAAACTGAGCAAGGCCATTGGACCACAGATAATGAGCTCATGGAGAAAATGATTGTAGACTTTTTATAAGAACCTCTATGCGGTTGATGCTTCATGGGGGGATGATATTCACCTACCAACTCTATCCCAAACAGACTTGCAGTTTCTACATAGGCGAATCTCAGAGAAGGAATATGATGTCTTCCGAATGGGGAGTTTTAAAGCACCTGGCCCTGATGGTTTACCAGCCTGCTTCTACAAAAAATGTTGGGCCACTATGAGTCCTGCAGTACTAAAGTTTGTGTTTGATGCCTTTGAAACAAGTGAATTTGATAAGAGATTGAACAACACTACCTTGTCTCTGATCCCCAAGTCGATCCTCCAAAAACAAATCCACGCACGGACCAATTGTATTAACAAATGTGTGTGTTAAGATCATATCCAAAGTCATTGCCAATTGACTGCAGTCTGTAAGTGGGAATCTGGTTAGTCACACACAGTCTGCTTTCATCCCTGGTAAAGGGAGCACATGGAATATCATTTTGGCTCAAGAAGTAGTTCATTTTTTCAAGCAGAAAATGGGTAGGAGAAGAAATATGATGCTCAAGATTGATCATGAGAAGGCTTATTACAAAGTTGATTGGGGATTCCTAGAGAAAATTCTAGTTCACATAGGCTTCTCCAGCACTATTGTTCGTCTAATTATGTATGGTCTCGAGACGTCCAACTTGGTTGTGCTATGGAATGACAACAAAATTGCCGCCTTTTGACCTAAAATGGGACTGAGGCAGGGGATCCCATTGCTCCTTACCTCTTTGTGTTGCGTATGGAGGTTTTAATCCACATACATAAGGTTGTCGGTGATGGAAATTGGAAACCAATTAAGATCGTGAGAGGTGTCCCCATTGACCGACATTTTCTTTTGCCGATTTATCTGGTATTGTTTGGGGGTCAAGACTAGGCCCCCCTAGCCCCTTCTCTGGTGGCATCGGCTTTGTGGCATGGTGTTGTGGGTTTTCTTAGTTCCTCTAAGGCTATAGGCTCTTTTTGGGAGTATATGCATTCTTTTACGGAGATAGAAGTCATCTTTCGTTATGCCGTATGGTGGTGGGCTGGCGGCAGTCGGCGTGGTCATGCTTCAGTGTCGGTTCTTCGTGAAATGGCTATTTGTTTGTTTGCGTTCTTTGTTTTTTTCTTGATTATAAGTCCGACCTCAGCTCGGCGTCATATTTGGAACTCGCCCTTGAGCGAGCATTTTATAAGTCCGACTTCAGCTCGGCATCATATTGGGAACTCGCCCCCGAGCGAGTATTTTATAAGACCGACCTTTAGGTCGGCATCATATTGGGAACTCGCCCTCGAGCGAGTATTTTATAAGACCGACCTTTAGGTCGGCATCATATTTGGAATTCGTCTACGAGCGAACCTTCTTGTAAGACCGAACTTTAGGTCGGCATCATATTTTGGAGCTCGTCTTCGAGCGAGCCATCTACAAGACAAAGCTCTCAAGCCACCAAAGGCTAAATTAATCAACGACACGCAAGCAGCGAAAAGACCTACTCAGAGTACGGCACTTAAGCAAAGCTGACAGGCGATCCGCCACTATAGCGAGCCATCACAGTACTTCAAGGCAACAGATCCACAAAGACTATTACTCCCCGCATAACATTTCAGGAAAATGATTAAGGCACGGAGTATGGGGCTATTGATGTGCCTAAAATCGTACTTCGGTCCGCGTATCCTTGTTCGTGTCTGCCGACCACCGGCATTAGTGGATGATGCCACCGGCCATTACTGTCCGTGAGCTCGCAAGCCAGATTAGGACCGCGAGCCTCTGGATCCATTCCAAGCCCTTAGCCCTACGCGACGACAAAAGAGGATTAGGGGGGCCGACACGCAATCTCATTCAATAAATGGGTCCGCCAGCGACCTCGATCATAATATTTAGAGGAAGAGCTACCTTAAGTTCAACAAAACAATGATATAAAGGGAGGCAGCAGAGAGCGAGAGTAAGACAGGACGGCGAAGCGGGCGACCTACGCGATCCTATGAGGACGCCGCCGAGATATTCGATCCCCTTACCATCTAGATATTTAGTTTACTTAACTACTAAGTTTACTTAACTACTAAGTTTCCTTCTCCTATAAATAGGGGGCTTTGTAAACTCATTAAAGGATGGGCAAAATGATATAAAACATAAGGCAAAGCCAAATTGCCCATGCCCTAGTCTCTTATAATGCACCACCGCCGGAATCTATTGCCGCCACCGGGCACCACCGGCAAACACCACTTTTATACACTAATACAGCCAGATATCCACCGTCTATACACCGCAAGGACACCTGTGACGATTTATACATCATCATTGAATCAGTATGAAGTTTGACTTGACGGTTAAGGATTACACTGAGTCTGTGGTCTGAATTACCCCATCTTGGCATTGTCTTTGGATTGAGTGAGTAGTACGTGTTATCACGATCACGGAATCCATTCCTTCCATTTATGGAAGTAGATAAACAGATTCCTTTATTTGTTAATCCTAGAAACGATCGATCGTGCGAGTTCATATTACACTCGATTAGCTACCAGGTGAGTTGTATGAATTAATTGATCACTGCTGGGGTTAATGGTAAATAAGGATAAGAGGTTCTAAAAGGGTTAACGGTAATTTCCGATTTAGAATGAATAGTCATGGAGGATTAATCCATATGTAATGATTATATCAATGGGCGCTTATTATTATTCTCGTGAGGAGATAAATATAATCTTATAATCGGAGGAGTGCGATTATGGGATTATGGTGGCATATTCTGTGATTGATTTATCGAATATAATTATTCTATAATTATTTATTTGATTTATCGGAGCCGCTGATTATTAGTCCATTGGTCCCCGACGTGCGCTTCCTAATATAAGCATAAATATTCTCGGACGTCGAATCCTAATAATATTAATTTAGTTCTTGTTGGACTTTATTAAAGCGATATGTGAATTAATTGTTTAGTGAATTTATTAAATTAGTTGAAATTTAAATAATTAAATATGTGGAAAAGACATTTTCCATAATCTTACCAATTAGTGTGTGTGTGGAAAAAATCATATTGACTAGGTCAATGATGATGATGTTAAGCCCATATGTTTATTGGTCAACAAGGAATTAGTTTTCTTGTGATTAATAAGGCATTGTGCGTAAAATATTTATTGGATAAATATTTATGGTAAATAATAAAGATAAATATTATTCTAGATTTGTTCTAGAATATTATGGAATTATCTTTTATTAAAAGGATTTATTTTGTTTGATAAATAAAAATCCTTGGAGGCTAAGTTTTACTCTCCTATATAAAGAGAGTTTTCCTGCCTATTAATACACACAATAAAATTCGACACCCACCTTTTAGTAAGGAGCAAAGAATTTTCGGCCAAGGAGAGGAGGAAAAATCTTGGAGATTTTTTTTTTTTTCCGGGTAGCATGTCGGGAGGGTTCGAGTCGAGAATTCCTTCCACCGGGAATTGCTTGGATCACACGATCGGAAGACTGTGGTGCTCTTCACACCTTCACAAGTTCTTCCAAATTGCGGTTCTTCAACTTGGATTTTGAGATCCAAGAGGTATGCTCTACATCCCCCTTGTAGAATAGATCTAGTTGTTTTATTACGTGTATTATGTAGATCTAGATCCATAAAATCGCTTCCGTTGCGGATGATATTACTAACACATAGGGTGCGGAGGTGGTTGGTCAGGAGAAGGTGGGGAAAGGGTGGGGGCCGAGTTGCGAGTAGGCGGAGCCGGGGAGGCAGGAGGAGAGGGGGGTGTAGGGTCGGCCGGAGAAGGCTGGAGTAAGGAAGGAGAAAGGGAATTAGGTGCGGGGCAAGGAGACGGGGTAAGAGAGGTCGGTAAGGGAACTGTGATGAGATCGGGGACAATAGGAGTCGGAGAGGGAGTGTAGGGAAAGACACTTTCATCAAAGATAACATGACGGGCAATATATACGCGGCCTGTAGATAGATCGAGGCATTTGTAGCCATGGTGGTTGGGACTGTACCCCAAAAAGATACAAGATTTGGAGCGAAAATCGGTTTTATGGTGATTATACGGGCGAAGATGGGGCCAACAGGCACAACCGAAGACTCAAAGAAAGGAGTAGTCCGGGGGTCGGCCGAACACCATTTCATAAGGGGATTTGTTATTAAGGACGCGAGTAGGGAGGCGATTAATAATGTAGGTTGCGGTAATGAAAGCATCTTCCCAGTAGGTAAGGGGGAGGTTGGATTGTGCAAGAAGAGAGAGGCCGACCTCAACGATTTGACGATGACGCCGTTCAATGGCGCCGACTTGCTCATGAGTGTGTGGACACGAGAGACGGTGAATGATGCCAAGTGAAGTGAGATATTGCGAGAGGTGACGGTACTCACTGCCCCAGTCAGTTTGTAGGGCTTTTAATTTAGTATTAAATTGGCGTTCAATCATGGTAAGAAAGTCGCGAAAAGTGGATTCAACATCAGATTTTCGTTTAAGAGGGAACAACCACAAATATTTGGTAAAATCATCAATGAAACTAACATAATAACGTGAGCCATAAATGGAAGATTCAGTACATGGACCCCAAACATCAGAATAAATTAAATCAAGTGGTGCAGAAGACGTAAAATCTGAAACATACAAAGGTTGACGATGACTCTTAGCTAATTGACACGGGGCACACACACGAAGGGGTGCTTTATTTGATAAAGAAATGGACAAACGACCTAAGACCTGACGAAGGACGGGAAAGGAGCAGTGCCCAAGACGTTGATGCCAAAGAGAGGAAGAGCAAGAGGTGGCGGCAAGAGCTTGAACTGGAGAGCGGGTGAAGGTTGAAGAAAAGCAGTAGAGTCCATCTTTGACAAATCCCCTAAGATGGATGCGACCCGAGTAGTCCTTCACAAGAAAATAATTATTGTGAAATTCAAAGTAGACAGAGTTATCATGAGCAAATTGACGGACAGAGAGTAAATTTTGAGTAAGGGAGGGGGAGACAATCACATTATGTAACAAATACGTGTACTTAGGAGAGGAAAAAGAAGAAGAGCCAAGGTAAGATATTTTTAAACCTGTACCATCACCAACGTGCACCTTGTCTGGACCATCGTATGGCTCATACGAAAGATTTAAATTCTAAAGATCATTGGTCATATGGTGCGTAGCACCGGTGTCAGGTATCCACTGTGTGGGGGTATACGGTTGTTGATAGGTGTGGTATGCTTGTGGGGGCCGAGGGGGGGAGGGGGACGTTGAGTAGGGAAAGGTTGTGGGGGATGGGGATAGGGCTGTGGAGGTGGCGTGGAGTACCTGTAATAACAATTGGAAGCAATATGACCAACCCGAGAGCAAATCTGACAGACCGAAGGAGAGTCACCATTAAAGGTAGGGCGGGGAGCGCCACGACCACGACCACGCCCCCGTCCTCGGTAATTGTTGGAACCACGGCCACGGTTGGAAGAGGACTGTATAGAGGACGAAGCCATATAGCGCAAGCGGCAGTGTTGTCATTGCCGGAGAAGAAGACGGCACACAGTGCGATTGGGCGGTGGTGAAGGATCACGGATTCGATGGTAAGTAGTCGAATATACCGTCAATTGTAGACGGATGAGCGAGAGCCAATCACGGTGACAAAGGCGTCGTGTCGAGTCCTAAACTTTGCCGGAAGATAGGCAATAAAGTCTTCGTCGGCTAGATGATGGCCGGCGAGAGCCAAGTCATCGGCAATCTTCTTGAGTTTGAAATAATAGTCAGCGGCTGAAAGATCGAGTTTTCTGGTAGCGGCAAGATCAGTGCGTAGCTGGATCAATTTAGAACGAGTAGCTGACGAAAACGCAGTCTGAAGGGCAGCCCAGATTTCCGACGATGAGGTTGCCGTGTATACTTGGGTTAGAACATCATCAGAGAGAGACGAGGTGATTGTACTTAGAATCAGATTGTCTTGTTTCACCCATTCGAATAAGTTTGGATTGGGGAGGATGTTCCAAAGAATACGGTGATGGTTTTGGCGGCGGGAAATCGTATTCATCGAGGTAGCCGTAAACTCCTTGGCCTCGGAAGTATGGGACAATCTGTGCTTTCCATAGGTGATAATTGTTTCTAGTTAATTTGGAGATATGGATGGAAGAAGAGGGAGTAAAGGAGGGGTAGGATGAAGAAGAAGGGGAGGTGCCGGAGGTGCTGTCAGTTGCACCGGACATGACTTAAAAGGTTGGAGAAGACAGAAACAGAAAATTAGGGTTCAGAAGAAAAAAAATTCAACGTAATGCATAGAGGGAGGCGTAACCTAACTCTGATACCATATTGTAATATGTAATACTCAAATATTTTCCCCTTGATTGTAATATGAGTACACCGTAGTTTATATAGATACAGAGACTTAACCTATAAGAAAGACAATTACAAAATATTTAAACAATATATTATTCGGTATTTATAATATCCTCAACATGTCGTTTTTTATTGTTTTTTTTTGCTTTTTGTTTTTTTGGTCCTTTTGTTGCTGCTTATTTGGGTTTCCTTTGTCCACTTGTTGGTGGTTTATTTACGGCTTGGCTTAGGCCGTTTGTTTCTTTCTTTCCCGCGTTAGTCCAGTCATTATAAAGCATTCGTTTTCAGAAGAAAACAAAAGATGGATCCATGATTTTTAGTCGGATGGGCTAAACATTTTTAACATGTTATTTCATATCGTAATTTATTTAAGAATTCTAATATTTAGCATAGCGTCTATTATTAAAACATAAACATCCAAGTCGATTGAAGTTAATATTGGCTATTGGGTTGGATTAGAAACATGAACGGCACAAGGGTAGGGCCCACTCCCACTCGGATTTTATTTTCGGTATATCAATTGAACACGTGCCGATTATCATATTTTCGGTTGTGGGGGCTCGATTTCCGAGACATACCACTACACAATAATTCATTACACTAGAATATTTGTCATTTAATTAACATTCATAAAAAAATTAGCATTCATACTTAAGTACCTTAACCTTATCAAACATCTATATTCCATCAAACATTCATACTCTACGCTTCTCACCAACATAAAAGCCATAGAAGCAGCTGCATACGGCTACCGTAGTTAAGGCCCCCACTGTACCGCTGTTGATTACAGCTATCAAAGCATTCTTCATTTCTTCTGTTAGTTAAAGAAAAGAACAATAAAAAATAATATCGGTAATGTACTACTGCAATTGCAAAATTGCAGCCATACACATTCAAAAATGCTTATGAATTCAAGCATATGGCAACGCCTGCTGTTGCTGCTAACAAATAACACCCAAATTACAGTCCACAAACATTCTTAAGATTATTAATTAATTTTAAGAAAAATAATCCTGATTTTTTTATAATGTGCTAAAAAAAAAAAAAAGGCATAGAACACCTTTGAGCTGATTCAAATCAGGTTTCTACGATTTGTCTCCTTTTCGGAACAAAATACAGGACCAATGCGTCCAACGAATTGGTCGAGCTAAGCTAAGAACAACAAAAGAAAAAGTAAAGATAAATCTGAAAATGCTTGAGTCGGCGGTACCTGCTTGAAGAAGGTGAAGAACGGAGATGAGCTGAAAGTCGAAGAGTAGATTATTCAGGTTAATCGTTTGAGATTTGGTAACAGCTGATTTGAATTTCTGGAATAGACCTCGAATTGTTTTTTTTTTTTTTTTTTTTTTTTTTTTTTTTTTTAAGAAAAGATTTCTTGTGGAGAAGGAAAAGGGATCTTTATACGAGCAAGGGAAGGTGTTGCAGCGCATTCGGTGCCTTAGGGTAAGGCCGGCCCAAAGCTAAAACAAATTGGCCAAATCAAATAAAAAATGGCAGAAGGCCCAACCTTCAGCTAAACCGAAATTACATGTTTCGTGAAAAAAAATCATGCAGATTAAATCTCAAACAACTTAATATAATGTGTTAAATATTTTTTTTTACCTAAATTGATAAATGCTCAAATTATAGGCTCACTAATTTAATGTGTTAACAAAATTAATTGAATTGAGAAATGTCAAACACCGCTTTTGTTATGGCAACCCAAATCTGAAACGATAACAATATATGAAAAAATATCTAACATCAATGAATTTAAATTTTGTATCTACAGATTTTAGAAACGCAATGTTGAAGTAATATTTTGTAAGTACATTTTTGAAAGAAAAAAATCAAACTA
Source organism: Gentiana macrophylla (assembly GCA_026214975.1). Taxonomy (NCBI): domain Eukaryota; kingdom Viridiplantae; phylum Streptophyta; class Magnoliopsida; order Gentianales; family Gentianaceae; genus Gentiana; species Gentiana macrophylla. Next base: position 98,893,320 of record CM047814.1, on the reverse strand, counting down.
AAAGACCTCCTTGCCGAAGTAAGTCATGAAGCCAAAAATATGTAGGTCACCACAGCAGGAGCCATGGAGGCTTAACTTGACGCTCTGGGAGGCTCGGAGCAACATTTTCTCAAGACTTTGGTCCTGTTTGGATGGGAAGTATTCAATGGAAAAGAAATGACATGATTTGAAAAGCTTTAAATTTAGGTGTTTGATATGTTTTAGCATGAAAGAAAGGAAAGGAGAGCAAGAGAGAGGAGGATAAGATTCTTCACAAATTTGGCGGTCTCATTTCCTTTCAAAATATGTGAAAGCGGAAGAAGCTTGATTCATTTTAATAAAATTTAATTGACAATATTGTATCTTTTTTCATTTCCGTTTAAAGCTAACCAAACAGTCAATATAGAATTCACAATCCCTCCTTCACCTCTCCTTTCTTTTTTGTCACTATCCTTCATTTTCCTTTCTGTCTAATGCTTTCAATCCAAACGGCCTAATGTGTTTATTGCCCATCACATATAAAGTGCTGATTCTTCCTGCCTATTCTATGGTGCTTGTATCGAGACTAATCTCCACGCAGTCAGAGATTGTGACTGGATTTGCAATGTTTGGAAGACGCTTCTCACATTTTCTTGGCATGCTCGTTTTTTTGGTTTAAGGAGGATTGATATATGGCTCGATTTCAATCTCTCCCAAGACGATATTATTCATTTTGTCGTGGTGGATTGGAGATATATTTTTAGAGAAACTATTGTTTGCGCATGGTTCTGGCATAACAAGGTGCTTTTTGGGCAGGGTGATGTCTTTCCTTGGAATAGCTCTTTGGTATCTAGTATCCCAACTAGGGTTAAATCTATTGTAAATCTTAATTAGTTTGCTAGTTAGCCTAGTTAGGACGGCTTGAAATTGTTCTATTTTGTATAGTACACTTGTGTATATTTTTTGATAATATATACTCCCTCCGTCCCGTAATATAAGTCTTTTTGGCTTTTTAGTGATGTCTCAAAATATAAGTCCTTCTCATAAAACAATACAATATTAAATGCATTGTTTTCACTTTCACACTAAACAATGTAATATTATTAGCCAGTCCAAAAAAAAAATTACAATATTTTACATTGAAATCTTAAAAAGTAACTTATTTATTATGTTTTCTTAAAATGTGCGAAATTGTCAAAAGGCCTTATATTATGGGACGGAGGGAGTATCAAGATTTTTCTTCAAAAAATAATAATAAGGAAGGTGTTCTATCTAGAACTTCTTCTTTTTTTTTTTTTTTATCATCTTTAGAAAAAGTGTTTTTATTAAATTTATCCGTCAAACAAGCTAAAACAATATTTGAAGGAGGATAAATTTCCCAGAATTTTGATTACACTTGGTTAAAGGGTGTGCTGGACGATTACTGAAAACTTCTAACATAGGGAAATTCTAAATAAGAAAAACATCTGAACATATTGTGAGAGAATGCCTCCCACTTGAAACAATCTTGAGCCTGAATGATTGCGAGAGAACCTCCCTCGAAAATCACGCTAAGAAAATCTCCATTTAATAGATTAAAAAATCGCATTATATATCACTAGAGTTTCTCCTATTTTTACTTCAGTAGCCCCATCCAATTTTTGAGAGAGCACGTGATTTGTTCCTCAATGAATCTCGAAGGATGCCTCCAATTGCAGTTGTTTAATATTGAAAAGACGCATCTACGTTAAATTTTACTAGGTGTGTGGGTGGGGTTTGCCAAGAGTCAGTTCCACAAAAGTTTCACACCAGTAAAAGAAGGTGGCGACGCTGCTAGGACATCCTCACTCCGTTTCTTTCCGCTACCAAAATACTTGTAGTTTCAGATTTTAGAAATTAAAAGGATTGTTTGTAATTTCTAATTCCGAATGAGTGTCTCTAATTTCTTTAGCTTTGTTTTTTTTTATAACCAGAAACGAAATGGTTCATTAAAAACTAAAAAGAACAGAATACATCCGGACCAACGTCAAGAAATAGACGGATCACCGCCAGCCTAAAGCTGGACCACAACCACCAGCAATGAAAAGAAAAAAGAACATGTGTAAACCCATTTCCACCAAATTCTACCTCACTAGAGAGGATTTGATTTGGTAACATTATGCAACAGTCAATCTTGTCCATAGCGTAACTTAAACAAATCTACAAATGTAACGCCCGTTCCGAAAATCCGAGTATTTTCATAAAAAAGGACCATTCGGCCATGCTCCGAGAAAAGTCTCCTAAAACTAAGCCAATCTAACTAAAGCATTTTCCTAAATTAATAGCGGTATCTAAGCAAGAAAACTCACGTCTAACAACAACACTCACTAATTTCCAATTTTACCAAATATTACATCAGCCATCGATTACACCAATTAACAATTCTAATCATAAATACAGTTTCATATCATAATCTCAAATGTAATACCTCAATTAATACTCGCAATAAACTAATCTTTGTCACCAATGCTTAGTTAGACACCATTTTCTTACCTCCAATCCGAGCCGCTAATCCATTTACCAAAACGTCATATCTCTAATTCTCCTTTTGATAGAGACGACCGTTGCGTTTCTCTAAGCTTCATATAATTTATATACTCTTCTTGAGTAATAAACCTCTTGTTCCTTTATTTTCCTCACTCTCAAAGAATATCTAATTTGCAAGGTTTTAAGAGCCCCGTATATATACTTACTAACTAGCATTAAGTGTCCAATATTGTAAACCACATATTTTTAATTTCTCTTCCTCACTTGCGCACACACACACACGCGACTTCTTCACCCCCCACCTTTTTTTTTTTTTTTTAAAGTTAAAGACATTTTTATTCAATATCTACAAAGCAAATAGTAGAGGCATGAGCTGGCAGGGAAGTTCCCAATCTACACATCCTACCAATTTTAAACCTTCTTTTGCTAAAAAATGAGCAGGGGCATTCCCCTCTCTCTTAACAAAAGAAAAATCAGTGGAAATGAAAGCCGGGATAAAAACCCGACAATCGTCAATAATGCCTCCAGTGGGGGAGAAGTCTTCATCTATTGATTTGAGTTTTTTTTATTACCGTTAAGTAATCTCCTTCAAATATCACCCGAAAGAACCCCCAAGTTAATGTGTATGCTAATGCTTCCCCAATGCTTACATCAAAGCCTCCTTTTAACCTCCTTGAATAGCTACGTATGACGGAACCATCATTATTGCGAACAATACCACCGACGGCGTAAATGTTGGTAGAAAGCGGCATCCACATTAAACTTTAAAGTGTTAATGCGAGGGGCACGCCAACGAGACATGGGAAGCGCTTTGGGGCACCCACCGGTATGTAGGTGAGTGCGAGCTTGAATGTAGCCCGTGCTTTTGCCTCAGATTTACTATTAATCGATGCAAATTGTAACTCATAACAACAATAACAATGACAATAAAAGACATTCATAACTTCAACATTAATTATATTGCGCAAGGTCCGAAATAACAAATCGTTGTTATGGAAACGTCTGTCTTCTCGCGGTGATCACTTTCTTCTACCATCGTTTGCACAAATATTCAACTGATCACCCGGATTGAGAGATTGCGTTCTTCCCTTTTTTTCCTCTAGAACCGTCGCCTTTCTCCTCCAAATCGAAGATTGAGCGTAAAACTAATTCTGATTAATTAGGCCCTTTTATACTCCTTAATTAATATTTCTTTTATAATCAATTATTATCTTTTTTAATTAATCTTCTAGGTCTAATAATAAAACGGAAAAATAATTATATTTCTCCTTTTACAATTATACCCTTCTTGGATTTTCGGGTTTTACATTCCTCCCCCCTTAAGAAAAGTTTCGTCCTCAAAGCGAGCATAACTTGGAGGTACTTGAACTCGGAACTTCACAAAGCGTCTCTCATCTTCTAACCTCATGTATAAGTCTCTGCGGGTGTGTGATCGCCTCATCGAACCAAGACTAGTTGCGCGTCTTCCTTCTTAACTTTCTTCATCTTCCGCTCTAAAGTTCACTTGATTCTTCCGTGTAGGTTAAGATCTCTTCAACCGTTTCAAGGTCAATGCTTGCTTCCATTACAATGTCGGTTAAGCATCCCCTTATCATTGGCACATGGGGGCATCATGCACCCGTGAAAGGATTCTAGTGACTCCCAAACGGATAAGCTAAAGGTCCAACTTTAGCCAAGATCACATAAGGGCCTTCATAATAGGGGCTTAGTTGCAAGTCTGTTTTGAGCCGTCCTTCTACTTAATGGGAAAGTCTCTAGATTCACTTTATCTTCGACTTCACATTCTAACAGTCTTCTTCTTCATCTTCCGAGACTCTTTTACTGTCTTGAGCCATCTCGAGACTGCCACGGCGCACTTTAGTCTTCTCGTTGGCTTGATGTGTCCACTTTGGTCTTGTGTTCTGTCTATGTTCTACTTCATCCCAGAAAACTGACGTTCTACGCTTTATTCCACACCGAGCTTCAAAATATGGCACCTGGATACTAGCATGGTAGTTGGTGTTGTGGGCAACTCTGTTGTTTGTATCTTCAAGAAAGGCCATGATTAGAACTGTTTCAACTCTCTGTACATCTTGGTTGTTCCGGATGAACTGCAATTGCTATCTTGTGGGCTTCATCCATCACTATCTTCCTCATATCTTCCACATTCGAACACGGCCGGTTCGATCTTTGAAGGTTACCATCTTCAACGACTGGCTGATTTAGCTCCGGCCACTCGCTTGTAACCAATCATCTCTGGATCCTCATCTAATTTCCTCACGATTTCCTCAACTACTCAGATCTTGCAATCGATGGTACGACATACTTTTCTTCATCTCGCTGACTGAATCATGAATGCTTGAACCTTCCAACTGATCCGAAACTCGTGGCGCAATTGACTCCTTTTGATCTCGACTTCCATCACTACTGCACAAACTTGCTGTAAAACTACAAGGGTTCCGGCTGAAGGATTCCTGAAACTTTCGGGAAGGAAGAGACATGTATTTTCCATACCTTCTCCCCGACGGTCTGATCCATTTCTTATGCCAATAAGGGTTAGCTTAGACACAAATAAAGTCGAAAGGAGACAAGTTGAGTACCACGGTGATATGTCAACTTGGCAAGCTGAAGATGAGGCAATAAGTTCTCAAAACAAGGGAGGTTGCATGGTTACAACAAAACAAGATGACTCAGAATCGAGAGAAGTTTAAAGTTGGTTCAAGATTGAAGGATGAGCGTGATGTCATCGTATAAAAGATAACCACCAAAGAAGGGGCAAAAGGATTATCTCGCAGGTGAAATTCTTATAAGAGAGTTGAATCATGCAAGATACGGTGGTTTGCAAGGTAACTCGGGCCACTTGAAAGAGAGACAATGAGCTCTTACGCAAGCCCTTAAAAGGTGGGAGCGTTAAGAAACATCACGTGATGGACTTGTGAACATCTAATATAAGATGGAAAAGAATATTGGACTTGAGAACGTCTAGCAAGTGACTTTAGTCGTTAACGATTTGCTAAACAAATGGTTGTTGGCGAACTAGGAAGGTCCTCAGTTTGCATGAATGTCTTAGAGAAGTCATTCCATTACAAAAGAACAGAGCAAAAGTGCAAGGTCGAGCACCTGAAAGAATAAACAATCGGGAAATCAAGAAAAGGGCAAGAATCTCAACGTGAAGATGTCAAGGTGCCAAAATGAGCATCCCAAAACGGTCTTATAATGAGATTCAAACTTGTCAAGAAGTGTCCAAGTCTCCACAAGTCAAAGAGAGGTTATTTAAAGATTGAAATGACATAGAAACTTCCTCAAGGTAATGTAAAGGGAAATCAAGAGTATTGAAAAGAAGAGTATGCGTTAACCAGGTTTTTGTGTGAAGGGTGAAAGACACTTAAGAAATGTCGGATAGAGTTTGATTTCGTAGAATTAATTCAAACTTCCAAAAGATGTGTAAAAAGGAAATCATTGACGGTCCAATTCAAGGATTCAAAGTTGCACTACTCGAGAGGTGTAGTACAATACCAAGAATAAATGCTTAAGGTTATTCCTTATGAGGGAATGAAAAGGTTAAAACAGAATAGACATTTCAACTGGTTTAACAAAATCGTTATAGGACCAAAAAGACAGAAGAGGGGACGCCAAAAGATGCGTCTGGTGGTTCGTGGCTCTAAATGACCTGAAAGAGATTTTAAGTTGAAAAGGCACAAGGTGCATTAATCCAAGTTGAAATTAGAAGTTTTGTAATTCAAGTGTTGATTGGCTAGGTAGTGCCTGGAAGGCATCTTGGCAAAGACTACATTCTGCTTGAAAACTGATTCAGCATAAATTGCCAGAAGGTCAAAAATGCATAATTGCAAGGGAAGGTCATGGTAGGTTTAAAGATCTAACTGTCAAAATGGTGAGATGCATACCTTGAAAGAGCAGGCAGCATTAGATGAAAAGCTTGCAATAACCACACTACCCCTAACAGGGAAGTTGAGAATAACCACAAGTAAGAAGAATGTTTTGTCATTAGAGGATTTAATCAAATTGAATTTGAAATAAGGAATGAGAGCGCAACAATAAAAAATTAGAGAGGATTTGTTTCATATATATAGTGAGTAAAAAAAAAAAGAGGTAAGAACTTGTTCAAAGGGAGAACTTATGAAGATATGTCTCTGAGATAATTAATGACAGAAGATGGCGAAAAGTTATTAAACTCAAGGATCTCGAGTAAGGAATCAAATGGGAAGTAATTTACTGGAAAAAGAATGATCGAAGAAAGGCATAAAAATACTTGAACATCAAACATGGTATGCTGGAAGATCACGTCTTAGTGCTTGTCCATACTGCAAAATAAGCCATAACATTAGCTTTACAACCATCCTCAAAATCGGTGAAAAGAAGACTAGGAAAAGAAATGGACAAGAAATAAAGAATGAGAAAAATAAAAAGGATTGGACGCGGCAGCAGGAAGCCGTCGACGTCGAGAGGCATCGGCAGTGAAAGGAAGAATATAAAGAGAGGTGAGAGGAAATTTGTTAAAGATATAAAATATGTGATCTAATGATGCTGGACGTAGAGTATAAATAATTTTCGTAAATTAGCTTTAACATTTCCGATTCATCTTTATCGGTCTTCTGTTTAAAATTAAGGATGTCTAGCGGTTGTGTTATGATTTTAGAGGAAGGAAATTAAGAACATAAATCCAGTCGCCCAAACAAGATGTCCAAATAAAAACATCCATGCCCAGACTGATAAACTATTCATACCAAAAGGGTCTTCATTATTTGTAACAATTATTTACTTTGGGGTTGGAATCTTTGGATTCCCTATCTATTTGTTCCTGACATTTTAAGAACAACTGGATTTTAAGAACAACTGGATTTATTTTTATTATTATTATTATAAATTCGAGATCTGTATAGGACAAAAATAAGATCTGAAAAACGGGAAAAAAGACGAGAAAAAAAAATAATGGTTGAGAAAGACAAAAACACGTCATGCATTCATTACATGTATTACTTCACACGTGTGGTTGTAAGAATATCTAATGTAACACGTGTAGTAATACGTCGTGTTTTTCTTTTTCAACCACAATCTTTTCTTCTTGTCGGCTTTCCTCATTTTAGATCAAAAACAGTCCTTTACAACATTTAACCTTTATTATTATTATTATTATTATTATTTAGAAAATGTCACCTAAAATTGGGTGAAAAAACTAATTATAGCATCAAAGAACAGAAAGAAATGAAGATGAAAAAAAACGACATAGTTTAATCTTAGTAGGAGGAAGAAAAAATCTACGGCTAAGATTACTCATTCTCCACATAAGCATTTCAGGCACACTAATTACTTGAGAGATGAGCTTTATGATCCTAACTTGAGAGGATCCGGTCTCATATATATACTCCCTCCGTTCCACAATATAAGGCTTTTAGGTTATTTCACACAGTTTAAAAAAATCTAATAAAAGAGTTCCTTTTTAATATTTGAATGTAAAATATTGTATCGTTTTAGGGTATTTACTAATAATTATCGTTATTTAGTGTGAAAGTAAAAGCAATCATTTAATATCAGATTGGAATGTGGTAAGAACTTATTTTTTGAATGACATAAAAAAGTTAAAAATTTATATTGCGAAACGGAGGGAGTACTTACTAACTAGCAGTAAGTGTCCAAATTGTAACTCCTAACAACAATAATGGTGATAATAAAAAACATTCACAATTTCAACATTAATTACCGAATAAATATAACACATGTACTCTTTTTCTTATACTGCTGCTACTACTTACTACTACTATTATTATTATTATTATTATTATTATTATTATTATTATCAAAATACCCAATAAAAAATACGGGGATTACAACAAACCTAAACAATAATCCGGAAAAGCCAGCTATTACCGATCCGATCCAAAAAAAGAAACACTAACAGACAAACAGAAAACATAATACAGGAGAAGAACCATAAACACCGACAGCTGCCCGAGAATCAACACCAGAATCACCAGACTCCCACCGTTTTCAGCCAGACACCACCAACCGCCGCCTCCATTAAACCGGAGAACAAAAAAGCATTGTTGGCCCGCCAAGAAAAGCAGTGGTCACCACGGCTGCCTCCATTAAACCGGAGAACAAACAAACGCTGCTGGACCGCCAACAAAACCAGTGGCGGTGACCGTCATAAAAACAAAGAAAGAGAGATAAACAAGGGGAACAAAGGAGGGGAGCACGAAACCGCTAATCGAGACTCAGATTTGCCGGAAACCACCACATGCAACCCCATAAAAGTGAGGAAGAAGGTGAAACATCGGTCGTACCATCAACAAGCCTCAAAAGCGGTGAAAATAAGACTAGAAAAAGAAAGGACAAGAAATAAAGAAAGAGAAAATAAAAGGATTGGACGCGGCAGCCAGAAGTTGCCGGCGTCGAGAAGCATCGCCGGTGAACGGAAGGAAACAGAGAGAGGCGCGAGGGAATTTATTAAAGGTATAAAATATGTGATGGAATGATGTTGTACATAGAGTATAAATAATTTTCGTAAATTAACATTAACATTTCCAATTCATCTTTATTGGTCTTCTGTTTGAAATTAAAGATATCTAGCGGTTGTGTTGTGATTTTAGAGGAACATGAAGTGCATTTCATTAGTTAGTTTTAGAAACATGATTTCGTGTATCTTATATGTCCATTTACATGGTAATGGTAATGGTAATGGTAATGGTAATGTCATTTCTCTAGATAAAAGAAATAAAGATAGAAAACAAAAAAAACAAAAAAGGATAACTTGATTTTATAAGAATACAGATTTATTCATATTTTAATAAAACTTAGAAACATACACATTTGTTCAGCTCAGCTCCAATGGCAGATGTGACCATCCCCATTAGAAGAACTCCTACAAACTTATTATTACAAGAGCCATAGATATCCCGTACAAAGAACCAAAAAAACAACATTCAACCAGAAATATCAATGGCTTTAACCTCAGGTTTCTTGATCTCTGCTTTCGGAACAGTAACAGTCAACACACCATTCTCCATACTAGCCTTAATCTCATCCACCTTGGTGTTCTCCGGCAGCCTGAACCGCCTCAGAAACATGCCGGAGCTTCTCTCAACACGATGCCACTTATCGTTCTTCTCCTCTTTCTCTTTGCTTCTCTCTCCACTGATTTGCAGCACTCTGTCTTCTTCCAGCTCGATTTTCACTTCCTCTTTCTTTAAACCCGGAAGATCAGCTTTGAACACATGGGCTTCTGGTGTTTCCTTCCAGTCAATCTTTGTGTTAGCAAACTGGGTTGTCTCGCCGTCGCCGGCGAGCGCAGGGATTGAAAGGGTGGATCTTATAAATGGACATTTTGGAATGGATCCCAGATGTCGGTTGAAAATGGGTCGAACACGTCGCTCAATTTGTTTTCAAACAAGCTTGGAATCAATGCCATTTTCGAAAATTGCAATTAACAGCTTGAATTTGAACGCTTGATTTGCAGTTTTTGATTGATGAAGTGAGAATGTGGATTTTACGTATTTATAGGAAATCTAAAGTGGTTGGAAAGAAATTGTGCAGCAATGTCCAGATAAATGAAGAAGGATCTTCAAAGTTCAGATGAGGTGAGGATCTCTCTGGAACGATCTATCATTTTCTTTATGGGCCAGCAGTCTTTTATGATTGGGCCCGATCCAGGCCCACATAATGTCCTCAAAGTGTTAAAAGGATTCTCCCATAATCCCATATGAACATTCTCATAGGTGACTGTCGGGAATAGGGTGTTCAACATTTTCAAAACCGAACTAAACCGATCGAAAACCGATGCAAACCGAATCAATTAGATGGTTTTTAAAACTATGAAAACCGAACCGAGTAAAAAGCGAACCAAACCGATGTGAATTATTTTTGTTTTAAGAACCCCAGATCAAAACTGGATTTAACCGAACCAGGCAAGCATAGTTATATATATATATATATATATATATATATATATATAGAGAGAGAGAGAGAGAGAGAGAGAGAGAGAGAGAGAGAGAGAGATATAATAATATAGATATAGCAGTTCAACATTAGCATTCTATCAACGTAACGGCTGAAGTATGTTGAAATTCATTTATTGTTGACATATTTTTTGTGACTTAATTGTTCTATCATTCGTTTGCCGGTTATTATTTATTTTGATATCAATTCTAGAGCATTTTGTCGCTCTTAATTGCATATATTATTCGACGGAGTGTTTTCCTTTTGAAATTAGTGTGACTTAATACTTATTGAGTAGCAAGTAATGACATAATGATAAAATAACTTCAGTAATTAGTTTATTTTGGTGTAATTATGCGTTATTAGATCAAGTTAGTTACTGTGTTTAATTTGGGGTAGTATTTGTAGCGTAAACCAACTAACCGAACCAAACCAAACCGATTAATTGAAAAACCGAACCAAACCAACCCGTCTATGATATGATTGGTTTTGGTTGCATATTTTTAAAACCGAAATATTTGGTTTGGTTTTGAAAATACTTAAAACCGAACCAAACCAAACCGTGAACACCCCTAGTCGGGACGTTAACTAATAGAGCAGCTCGTGAATAAATTTGAATTTGATTCAAATAAGTCTGGGGAAGTTCAATTGACGGTCAATTTTTACCTATGACATCGTACTAGCATGTTAAAATTTGTATGTAAATATGATGTTAGAAATAAAAACCAAGTGTCAAAAGAACCCCTAAATCTGTGACTTTTGTTTATTGAAGTAAAAACAAATTGAACTCAAACATACTTTTATGTTCGTTTTTTAAATATAAAATCACAAACTAACTCGCAAACGTGGATTTATGCATACACACGCGCACACTCCAAATCAAAATGGTTATTCTAAAGGGAAATTGTAATATACCCCGAACAAATTTTAAATTCCAACACGAGCTTAAGCCAAAACCAAATTTGAGACGTAGTTTTCACATAAAATAATTATAACAACACATTAAAATGATTTAATTTTGAAGCTTAATCACATAATAGGATACTTAGTGAGGTAGAGAAAATGTTTTAGCAACTTTGGAGGTTAGCTCCATCGATACCTGGTGGCTGGTGCCGCAGTAGTAGCGGACCCTACATCTGAAAGACTGAAATGTCAATAATAACTAAAGAAGAGTTACTCCTTTTATTTATGACGAGTTTGTCTATGTTATACGGTTATCAGATCGATTTTCCGCCTCATAAAATACTCTTTAACTCATTTCTGCTCATTTCCCATGTTCTCTAACACTTACCCAAATTTCTCAAGCACTTAGACACTCCCATTCCAAAAGTTTATCAACCTTTTCCAGAACAGTATCAAGATGGCTAATTAGCTTTCAAGTAGGGGAGGGCAATCGGCTATTGGAGTCATTATTCGTAACCATGAAGGGCACATATAGCATGGGGTTTCACAATGCATAATGAAGGATCTTATTGTAGGATCCTGAAAGGCCACAACGATCATTCAGGCTCTTTACCTCGCTTCTTCTACATGATACCCACGGATTATTGTGGGAACAGATTCCCTAGAATGCACTCAACGTCTTCAATCTAAGAAGGAAGATCTTTCATCTTTGGAGTGTATGTTAGCAGATTGCTTGATTCTAGCTAGGAGCTTCTCATTGTGTTCCTTTTTTTTGTTAGACGAACGTGTAGTCTTTCAGTCTATTGTCTGATGCGGCAGGCCTGTCTGTTGCGGGTCTTGTTAATCGAGGTTTGACACCTCTCAAGAACATTGTGGATGTTTGTTTGTTGGTTATGAATTAATAAAGTTGTGGTTGCCTTCAAAAACAAAATTCTGTAATATTTTTGGCGGTTTTTATCGAAATCGCGTATTTATTATTGACAAATTTTTTTCCATTTATTTTTGGCACCACACATTTATTTTTTATTTTTATTACTTTCGACCATACTATGAACGTCGGTCTTACACTAACGTTTTTTTTAAAAAATAACGTCAGTGGACGGACGTATTAACCCGTGACACTTTAATAACTATAACGTCAGTGACGTTGATATTATTAAAAAAAAACTAACATCATCTGCCAGAGAACGTTATTATTTAGAATGAACATCACTATCACTAACGCCATTTGCTAAAAAATAAACGTGGGGTTCTAAGTAAATTTTTAGATGCCGGAAACAATTTGAGATGCCGATAAAAATAGCCAAATTTTTTTTATGGAAAATTAGGGATAAGGACACAATCTGGAATATTTTTAAATAACAGGACAACTACATATTTTTATAGGGAGAAGGACAACCGCATAATTTTATAATGCGAGAAGACAAACAGTTGAATCCTTAAAATCAAATGAATCTCCTCAATGAATCCCAAATCATGAATTTTGACAATGAATTTAAATGAATAATCCCAAAATTAGTGAATTTAAACAATTAATTTTGAAAATTAGTGAATTTCGAATAATGAATTTCGGCATGAATTTAAATAAATTTGAATTTCAACACACAGTGAATTTCGACAATGAATAAATAGTTTTGTCCTTTATGCAAAAAGTTTCAAAAGATCGCCCTTCTACTTCATTGATGAAATATTTTTGTCATTTCTCCTCATTCCCTTTTTTTTGGGCAAGGGTCCAAAAGACACAAAATAAACTTAATTAAATAAATAGACACTGACTAAGAATCTTATTTGGTTATAAGACACAAATTAGATAGTTAGACTCAAATACCCTTAATGAATTAAAAAATAAAAAAATAAATAAAAAGAAAGAGGGGAAGACGCTGAATCTTTTGTTTGTTTGTTTTTTTTTTTTTTTTTTTGTTTCTGGCGCTGTGTTGTTGTTGTTTTTTTTTTTCTTTTTTTTTAGCTTTTGTTTTTTCTGGGGCGGTGGTCTTTTTTTTTTTTTTTTTTTTAGGGCGGTTTTTTTTCGTTTTTTTTTGCTGTCCGTTTTTTTTCACGACCACCTCGATCGTTGTCCGCCATAAAGTAGCCGCCAAGCGTTAACCACCTCGATCAATGACCACCTCCGATCGCAGAGACACCGCGATGCGATGACCACCATCGATCGACGAGAGACACCGCGATGAAGAGACACCGCGATCTGAGACACCGCGATTGACCACCGCGATCTGAAGACACCGCGATGAAATGACACCGTATTGCAGAGACACCGCGATGAATATAGGATTTTTTTCGGGCGCCGAGATCGTGTTTTTTTTTCCGGTGACCACCCCGATGCAACGATCACCCCGATGCAAAGACACCGCGATCAAGTGACACCGCGATCAAGTGACACCGCGATTGCGAGAAAACGCGATCACGAGACACCGCATTGACCACGCGATCACGAGACATCGCGATGAAATGACACCGCGATCGCGAGACACCGCGATTGACCACCGCGATGCACGAGACACCACGATGCATTGACCACCGCGATGAAATGACACCGTATTGCGAGAGACACCGCGATGAAATGACACCGAGATAAAGAAACCACGGCAATGAAGTGACCGCAAATGATGCGAGAGACACCTCGATGAAGTGACACCACGATCGATGACCACCCCGACGCAGTGACCACCGCGATTCAGTGACCACCGTAATTCATTAACCTCCGCGATGCAGAGACACCGCAATGCAGAGACATCATAATGAAGTGACACCGTGATGCAGAGACACCGTGATGAAGTGACACCGCGATGCAGAGACACCGCGATGAAGTGACACTGCGATGTAGAGACACCGCGATGAAGTGGCACCGCATTGCAGAGACACCACGATGAAGTGAAACCGCGATGCAGAGACACCCATGATCAGAGAGGCGAGCGATAAAGTGACACCGCGATGCGCAGAGACACCGTGATGTAGAGACCGCGATCACGAGAGACACCTCGATCACGCAGACACCGCGATGCAATGACCACCCCGATGCACGAGACACCACGATGCAGAGACATCACGATAGTATAACATTTGACGATGTAGAGACACCGTGATGCAGAGACACCGTGATGTAGAGACACCGTGATGCAGAGACATCGCGATGAAGAGACACCGCGATGCAGTGACCATCGTGTTGCGACACCGCGCGATCAGCGACCACCGTGATGCGATTACACCCGATCGACGCAGAGCGCCGCGACGCGGAGACGCCTCGATGAGTGACACCGCGATACATTGACCACCCTGCATCCATTGACCACCTCAATCACAAGGCCACCTCTTTTAATGCAAAGACCACCCCGATCACGAGAGACAACGCGATGCATTGACCACCCCCGATGCAGAGACGCCGGATGCAGTGACCACCCTCGATCTGAGACACGGATCACGGTGACCACCCGATCACGAGACACCGGGTGCGATGACCACCCCGATCTGAGAGACACCACGATTAAGTGACACCGTGATACACTAACAACCACGATGCAGTGACACCACAATGCATTGACCACTATTAACAAGTCGAGCTCGCGATACAATGACTACCCCGAAGCATTGACCACCGCAATTCAGTGACCACTGCGACGCATTGACCACCCCGATACATTGACCATCACGATGCATTGACCACCGCGACGCACGACGCATTGACCACCGCGATGCAGTGACCATCCCGATTCATTGATCACCACGATGCATTGACCACCCCGATACATTGTCCACCGCGATGCATTGACCACCCCGATGCATTGACCACCGCGATGCAGAAACATTGCGATTAATTGACACCGCGACGCAAAGACACCGCGATCAAGTGACACAGCATTGCAGAGACATCGTGATATTATGACATTTGACGATGCAAAGACACCGCGATACAGAGACATCGCGATGAAGTGACACAGCGATGTAGAGACACCGCATTGACAACCGCGATGCATTGACCACCGCGATGAAATGACACCGTATTGAAGTGACACCGTGATGAAGTGACATCGAGATGAAGAGACACGTCGATGAAGTGACACTGCGATGCAGAGACGCTTCGATGAAGTGACACCGTGATGCACTGACAGCCGCGATGCAGTGACCATCCCTGATGCAGAGACATCGCGATGCAGTGACCACCCCCGATGCAGAGACATCGCGATATAGAGACACCTCGATGCATTGACCATCCCAGGTCCATTAACTACCCCGATGCATTGACCACCGCGATGCAGTGACACGACGATACATTGACCACCACGATGCAGTGGCCACCCCCGATACAACGACACCGCGATGCTGTGACCACCCCCGATGCAGAGACACCGCGAAGCAGTGACCACCTAAATGCAGAGCACCGCGATGCAAAGACACTGCGATGCAGTGACCACCCCGATGTAGAGGCACCCCTGATGCAGAGGCACCGCAAATACAGAGACACCGCGGTGTAGAGACACCTCGATGAAGAGACACCGTGGTGTAGAGACACCTCGATGAAGAGACACCGTGATAAAGAGACACCGTGATGAAGTGACATCGACAATCATATATGCAGTGACATCGGCGATCATATATGCAGTGACATCAGCAATCATATATGAATGACGTCAATAATTTATGTAGTGACATCGGCATTCATATATGCAGAGACATCGCGATGCAGTGGCCACCCCCGATGCAGAGACACCACGATGAAGTGGCCACCCCCGATGCAGAGACCACAAGGCAGAGACCATCGGGATGTAGTGATCACTGGAATGCAGTGGCATTTGATTAAGCAACACCGTGATAACATTTGATATTTTTCCGACTTAATTTCATGAAATCAATTTCTTTTCTTCATAAAATCGACTTCAAATGGCTATATCTTTTGATATAAAACTACGATCAACATAAATCTTTCACCTTAATTCATATTTTTATGCAGGTGACATCGGCAATCATATATCACGATGACCACCAGCGATCTGAGACGCCGCGATGCGAGAGACACCGCTATGGCGGCCACCCCCATGTAGAGACACCGCATTGCGCGGACACACCCCAATGCAATGACCACCCGATCGCAGAGACCATCGGAATGCGCAGTTCACCGGGATGCACGATGACATTTGATGAAGCAACACCGTGATGACATTTGATATTTTTCCAACTTAATTTCATAAAATTGATTTCTTTTCTTCATAAAATCGACTTCAAATGGCTATATCTTTTGATATAAAACTACGATCAACATAAATCTTTCACCTTAATTCATATTTTTATGCAGTGACATCGGCAATCATATGTGCAGTGACATCAACAATTTATGCAGTGACATCAACAATTTATGCAGTGACATCGGCAATCAGATATACAGTGACATCAATATTTTATGCAGTGACATCAACAATTTATGGAGTGACATCGGCAATCAAATATGCAATGACATCAACATTTTTGTTGAACTTTTTGTCCCGAAATTAGGAAGATTTTTCAGAGGAAATCGAGAGAGATTATCTATGATCGCCGGTGGGTCGGGGATTACACCAATATATCAAGTAATGCAATCGATTCTGAAAGATCCAGAAGACGAGACGGAGATGCATTCGGTTTTTTGATTGCGAACTCAAGTCAAGCTACTCGAATAATTAACTGAGCCGATCTCGAATTTAAAAATATAGTAATCGGGCACCTTGCAAGCTAGTTAGGCTTCATTAAATAATTATAATAAAATATTGTTTTTTATAATTCAAAAAGTATTATTCGAGTCGAGCTCGATCTTGTTATATTTTATTAACAAAATATATGAATTCTAAGAAAATAATCAAGCATACGAGTCGATTCGAGATATATCAAGTACTTAGCGAGTCGAGATATATCAAGTACTTAGCGAGTCGAGTTCAATATTGCTTTTTTATGGCTCGATCGAGCCCAAACTTTTTTAGTCGAGCTCGAGCTCTAGGGAGTATAAAAAAAAAGTGTTGCATGTGAACAAATCCAATAAAACACGGCTGGGAAGGTGAAAGCAATAAGTTAAGAACGCTCTTGAATAAACATAGCATTGCCCCAAGAAACTGGAAAACGTGTACACATTATTAAAGGAGACATAAAAAACAAACGTGAAGGAATACTTCACAACTGGAAAATTCACCTACAACTTGCCTTCATACTGCTCTCAAAACAAAAAAAAAAAAAAAAAAAAAAAGATTCAGTGACATGTGAAGATGATGTGACATGTGACGATGCAGTGACATTTTACGATGAAGTGACATGTGAATTGGGCTACTCGTGAGCTACTCGTACTCGGCTCGTAAGGGAATTTGACTCGATTCGGTTTTTTTCGAGTTCGAACTCGAGCCGAGCTACTCGAATAATTAACCGAGCCGATCTCGAGTTTTAAAATATAGTAATCGAATACCTCCCGAGCTAATCGGGCTTCACCTTGATTACATTGCTAAGTTTTTTCTTAGTTTGCATAGTTACACGCAGTAAATTCTTGTGTTTCAATATATATGACCATTTTCAGGAAAAAAATAAAACATCCTGTTCACTCTTACATCTGCACCAAGCATGAAGACAACCCAAATGAGATCATCCAAGTTTCCACCTTTTGACACTGAACGAGACATGACTAAAACAGAGTTCCTTCAATGATCTTACACATAAATGGAACCAAATACAATCCTCAGGATAATTTTCTACCAACAAAAGTCCAATAGTTGCCGTGACAAATTCAAATTAATACAAGCACATCATGTGTGAGAATATATCCAACACAACGATTTGCATAGAAATGTACATTCCATATAAAGCAGGCAAAGTAAATTTTCAGAAATGCACACAAATGTACAAAAGGAACAATATACTTCACCAGGTTATACTTCCTCTCTCATAAATATCACCTATGCAGCTGTGGCATCCCATAAAAGATTCAAATATGCATTCAAACAAAGCTTTAAGCTTTACGTCAATCAAAACATTAGATCATAATTTCTTTACATATCTGAGAAAATGAGGAACTACACAGAAAAATCCATAAAACAAAGTGGTCCTTTTGGCATTTCATCAAGCGGACTCGCTTCAATAGCCTACTCCTTTACCTGTAAATTCATAGAAGATGAAAGTCGGCATTTGTTACATACCAAGGCATAAAATGGAGAAACTTCGTAGATTGAATAATGATCAAGCAGACAACGGAGAGGTCGAGTGTGATAGAATAAGATATCCCTTTGTTCGATTGCCTTTCAAATCGATCTTGATTTCAATGCGTTTGTAAATCATGGTTTAATCTCATCAAAAGCGATCCTTTAATCTGCAATCACTTAATCGGAAGTGATGTGAGTTTTATTGCCCTGTGTTTCATCCATAAACCTAAGCAGTCGGACTCGTGGTTTTTAAACGTATTTCTATTCGATGATGATTATGAAGAAGAAACATCATCCAGGCGCATTGATGTGTTATGTGATAGTCAGAAATTGGAAGTAACCGTTGCCGGTTCTTAATTTCGAGCTCCCCGTTTTCTTGCCAACATTCCGATTTTAGATCTCGTGTAGAATTGCTAGGCAATTGCAATGGCATCATGTGCTTGACGGACTATGATTTCATTCTGTTGGTTAATTTTGAAGGAGGTGAAAACACTCCCTAACCCCATCGAGACGCCGGACTTTGGGATGAAGAATTGGGGCTCTGCATTTGGGATAAAATGACGGTTTTGATACAGAGAGTATGTCACCAGACTCACCACGGTGGGAGAGAGGGTATTTTAGGAAACTTGGATAAAATGTGTCCTTATAACCAAATAAGATTTAAGTATGTCCTAAATGCCTATTAAGTACTCAAACTAGTCCTTATAAACAAATATCTATTTTTTTAATCTCTTTTTCCTGGGCCAAAGACCAATAAGTTACGTGATTTAGCTAGGAGCTTCTCATTGTGTTCCTTTTTTTTGTTAGACGAACGTGTAGTCTTTCAGTCTATTGTCTGATGCGGCAGGCCTGTCTGTTGCGGGTCTTGTTAATCGAGGTTTGACACCTCTCAAGAACATTGTGGATGTTTGTTTGTTGGTTATGAATTAATAAAGTTGTGGTTGCCTTCAAAAACAAAATTCTGTAATATTTTTGGCGGTTTTTATCGAAATCGCGTATTTATTATTGACAAATTTTTTTCCATTTATTTTTGGCACCACACATTTATTTTTTATTTTTATTACTTTCTGCACCACACTATGAACGTCAGTGCCACTAACGTTTTTTTTAAAAAATAACGTCAGTGGACGGACGTATTTACCCGTGACACTTTAATAACTATAACGTCAGTAACGTTGATATTATTAAAAAAAAACTAACATCAGTGCCAGTAACGTTATTATTTAGAATGAACATCACTATCACTAACGCCATTTGCTAAAAAATAAACGTGGGGTTCTAAGTAAATTTTTAGATGCCGGAAACAATTTGAGATGCCGATAAAAATAGCCAAATTTTTTTAGAATTAACTTCATTTAAAAGAACAGTCAATAATCTCTCTCTTCATTTAAAAGGTCTCTTCATCTAAAAACCCTTCATTTTACACACAAAATCAAACCTTTTAACTGAAACTACACAAATAAAAAGCGCTTTAACTAGAATCATCACCTGCATGTACTTTTAAATAAATTTCCCTTTTTTTTAATCTCTTTTTCCTGGGCCAAAGACCAATAAGTTACGTGATTTAGCCCAATCATATTAGATTACTGGCCCATCAAAGTTACACAGAAATAGATTTTCTAGAGCAAACAAGAAATCTCTAGAGCACCTGAGATTCTTCGTCATCACTCTCGATATTCTACGCATTTCTTTTCATCCACTTACTGCCCCTATAAATTCACGCAATTCCCATTCTCATCCAGCAATCTAGTTTGAGTCGTTCAAGTTAATCAGCAAGAATCACTACAAAACAAAAAAAAATCCTTTCTAAATTTTCTTTCAATTTCAACAATGTCTCTGATTCCAAGCTTCTTCAGCAACAGCCGGAGCAACGTTTTCGACCCATTTTCAACAGATATCTGGGATCCATTTCAAGGATTCCCCTTCACAAGCTCTGTACTTTCGGGTCCGACCCGGTCCGAGCTCTCCTCCGAGACTGCTCAATTCGCTAACACAAAGATAGACTGGAAGGAAACACCAGAAGCCCATGTGTTCAAAGCTGATCTTCCGGGCTTAAAGAAAGAGGAAGTGAAAATCGAGCTGGAAGAAGACAGAGTGCTGCAAATCAGTGGAGAGAGAAGCAAAGAGAAAGAGGAGAAGAACGATAAGTGGCATCGTGTTGAGAGAAGCTCCGGCAAGTTTCTGAGGCGGTTCAGGCTGCCGGAGGATACCAAGGTGGATGAGATTAAGGCTAGTATGGAGAATGGGGTGCTGACTGTTACTGTTCCGAAAGCAGAGATCAAGAAACCTGCTGTTAAAGCCATTGATATCTCTGGTTGAATGTTCAATTTTAAGTATGGTTTGTACTTTGTACAACCCTGGTATGTAATGTTGAGTCATGAGTGTGTGGTTAGTTGATTGGTCTGGTTTGTTGGATTTTGTTAAACCAAATTGAACAAACCGGTTGCTGTAATGAATAAAATTATTAATGTTTTAATAATTGCATCCTTTTTGTTGTTAATTTGCACTTGTTTTGTTGTCGTTGTTTTTACTACTTGTTATTTGATATACATATACTAATAAAATAAATTTGTAAACAATATATGTGTACATATACATATTTCGTGCCCTTCCAATTTCAAAGGCAAATAAGGCATGTTTGACTGGTCAATAGACCAGAATGAAAGACAAAGATGAGAGATCATGCATAAATAAAATACGGTAGTGCTACATACACTATATTTACCTCCACTACATCATCCACAACATCATCCACACCACACATTTAGTCAGGACCCATAAAAAAAAATATTTCTCTCTCCAATCTGTGGACAGGATCATCCACTACATCATCCACTACACATTTGTGTAGTGGACATAGCATTTTCCAATAAAATAAGAATGTTGATAGATACAGTGGGGACACAGGATTTCGGGTAAGAAGGGGTAATAAAAAATTTAAAGAGACGAATAAAAATTTTAGGGCAGGCAACAAACAAGATATATACTACATATATTAATATGATTTTTTCGGATTAAAGAGAGGCGATTCTTACCTTTCATTTGTATGTAGGTTAATATTGGATAGATACATCATATATGAAGGGGCAATAAAAAATTTAAAGAGACGAATAAAAATTTTAGGGAGGCAAACAAGATATATACTACATATATTAGTAGGATTTTTTCGGATTAAGAGGGGCAACTGCCTCCCTTAGCTGTATGTAGGTTCGCCACTAGATAGATACATCATATATGATTTACAAGATTTGTATGTTGTTTGAAACATTAGAGATTGAATCTTACGTGACATGACAACATTTAATGTTATAATTATACTCATTCACTCATAACATGTGACACACTCATTTTAAATATTTAATTATAGTGTATGTTGATATGTCGGGAAAGACATACGCTTATTCAAGAATCGCTCCGATACTCGAATCCATTTCAGGAGATAATCAATTTGATGTCATGAACGAGGAGTTTCAAAAAAATGTGACTTGATTGTTCTTGTTTATGACGGTCGACTTTCTTTGTTTACGTGGTTAAACCCTAATCTTGAGGGGTCCTCACTCTTTATGTCTTACATGATAAATAGAGATATTAATCAGCCAACCACGAGAGTCTTCACTTCCTATGTTCCACATGATGAGTGGAGATATCAGGTAACCATAAGGGTCCTCACTCCTTATGTCCCACATGACGAGTGGATATATTAATCAAGTAACTTAGTGACTCAAAGTCATTAATTTATTATTATACCATAGAACCAAAAGTCCTATTTTCGGGGTTCGAACCTCCATATTTCAATTTAAGATTCAACCGTCTTTTTAAAGCATTGAAACTCTATACCACTTGGCCATATCTTGAGACTTATGTTTGTTACCGCATGTCTTATTTTGATTAAACACAAATGAATCTCTTCGTTAAGGACACTCCACATCATAGATCTTTCGATTTTTAGGTCGATTCATTGTTTACGGTCTGAGGCATTTTGTGTGCGAAGCATGCCTTGTCTGAAAAAGACAACATGCATCACTCTTCGTAGAGCTATGTCCCTTCTTCATAGAGATATGTTAACAATTATTCACTAATGCAAAGTGCAAATGACCAAATATGAAAGCCCTTAAAACATAGGGTATAACAAGATTAGAAACAATATAAACATCTTATTTCAATCATTAAAGGGCAGAAAGAGCACAATCTCCACAACAATACTTAGAGTATTGTGCTTCAAACAGCAGCAGCCAAAAACTTACCACTGCAACATACCCCAAATTAAAAGCACCCTACCCATTCTTGACTACCCCCAATCAATTTTTCCCAAAACTTCCTAAAAGCTTCAAACATACCTATAATAATCTCTCTATTGAACCACTAGCTTTATTACAATGTAAAGTCATTAGACTACTTATTATTACCCTCCTAATCTTCCACTAAATACTAGTATTATCTCTAGCCAAATCAACCAAACCGTTTCTTTCTTCAATCCCCACTCATTATATATACTTTCTTCTTGAAAGTTTATTGAAACTAATTACTTAGCACTCCTCAATAAGTCCACTCCTGAGGAAGGCATACATCATGGTTAATGGCTGCCGCCCCTTCGGGAAATGTCTTTTGTAGTGTCAACATTGCTGCCCTTAGAGCCACCTCCGACGCATCTATAACCTAAAATCATATACACACCGTAAGCATTAACACATTTGTGTCATATATTATTATAGCAAAATAAGACTAAGTAGACGTACCATTGTCACCAACCGAGCCCATGAACTGAGGTTGAGATTGAAGATACGAGCCTCCACTCAGGTTGTTT